>PVHX01004288.1:0-128167 GCA_004024805.1 Geosciurus inauris | reverse complement strand
GGCTTGATGACTTTTTTTGACAATTTAATTTTAGTATATTTTCCAAAATATCCCAACTCAAATTAATATGCATTTGTGTGTATATTTACACAAATGAATATACATCATTTCTCTGCCTATTTAAGTTCTTCTGGGCTAATTTTTTTGTCCCAGTTTGGTCTCCTTGGTATACATAAGAACTGTCTGTTTTCTTCATGGAATTTCTTAATTCTCCAGCTTTCTTCAAAAGACAGCAGTCCAGTTCTAGCCTCACAGAGCACAAACTTAATATTATGCTTCTCAGCTATGAACTCTGTTCCTGCGAATTCTGCAGTTGCAAGAAAATCATCAAGAGAGCTCTGTTCAGGTCACAGACTGAAGATTAAGACAACTCCAATCATAGCCATCATTGAGCACTTGTGTGCAACCATGGGCTGCTGTGACAGTGGCTCCTGCTCCTCTGAATCTGATGGTGGACAAGGGCCCAGCCTAGACACCCATTACCCAGTGCTCTCCTCCAACCCACCTGTCTAATGACTTTTAAGAATGTCCTATTTTGAAATAAATTCAAACTTCAAGAAGAATTATGAAGATTTCCTTTATGCCCTTTACCCAGTTACCCCAAATTGTCCTGGTTATATACTTTATAGCAAAGAATCCAAACTAGGACTACACAATGCACTATTCAGTTTCCTTTAAATCTCCAACAGTTCCTCAGATCTTCCTTGATCTTATCATTTTTAAGATTATAAGCCTGTAATCTTGCAGAATTTTTCTTTGAGTTTATGTTTCTTCATTACTAGATTCAAATTCTAAAACTACTACATTGTGACCTCAGGAACATACTAAGCACAAGATACCAAATTTTAGCATATATTGATGCTTCTTGACTTAATTATTACTATAATGGTTGCTGTAATTTTAAATTCTACCACTCCTACATTTATTAGTACTCAATTACAAGAATCTTCTCTTATCTCCAAGTATTTATTTTTATATTAGTGAGAACTAATAGATTCCTGTTTTATTCAATGTGATATAATCCACTAACATATGATGTATTTTAATCCTCAAATTGACCCGTATTTGGCCAGTGAGAGCCCTTCAAACTGTTTTATAGCCTTTTCACATGACCCCATCATTCTTCGAGTATTGCCTAGTATGTGATATAAGGCATTCCAAGCTTTTTCTTTTTTGATGATTTTTTTTTTTTTTTTTTTTGTTACCAGGAATTGAGCCCAGGGGCACTTAACCACAGAACCACTTCTCTAGTCCTTTTTAATATTTTATTTAGAGACAGGGTCTCATTGAGTTGCTTAGGACCTCACTAAGTTGCTGGGGCTAACCTTGAACTCATCATCCTCCTGCCTCAGCCTCCTGAGCTTCAGGGATTTATAGGTGAACACAGTGCAAGACATCCCAAGTTTATACTGTCCCTGTCCCAAGTCTGAAGTCAATTATTTCTCCATGGAGCCCTACATAGTTTATTTTCATAGAAAATGACATTGAAAAAGCAAGATCTAAGCCTTTAGGTGCTCTTTACTACTAAAATCTCTCAAGTGCTCTCAAAGACAGAGCAGCAAAATGCATACATCATATACCTAAATACACATATTTTTACATTTGTATCTCTATTTAACCACAAGTTCACACCAATACCAGCAATTCTAACCTAATACCACAGATACATTAGGACTTCTTCCTTTTCATACTGCTAATTTTCATCTCTAAAAGTGAGAAAATTAATTCCCATTATCCTAAATCAATTTATTTATGTACTCAATTATTCATTATGTAACCAATGTCCTGACCCTGCTGGACCTTTATGCAGGTTAGCTGCTCAATTGATCTTTAAAAACTCATATTTAATTGGATTTAATCTTGAGAGTCCTGAAGGCCTACTGAGAGTTTTCTTTCCTATAAAGAGTATTTGTATTTCCTCTCAAGAGTCTAGGGAACCACCAGAATGAAACAATATGAGCGCCCCTACAGAGGATCCTAGTTAATCCAGGATTCTCTGGTTAGTAATCTTGTGTTTAAGTAAGCCACAATTTAGATCTAGATCTCCTGAGCTCATCATTTACTGCTGACCTTTTCAATCAGTACTCTGGAGTTAAGGGGAGGATTTCTTAAGGATAGGGTATTCTTTGTTTTTTATTTGTTCACTTTTGTATATTCTAGTATTCTTTGTTTCATTATTTCTTTGTTTTTGCCCTTAACAGTTTCCACAGGCTTCCTGCAATCCCAGGAATGCTTTCAAAGTTATTATCATTTAGCAAGGTTTAGTTATACTAAGCATTAAAGTCTTTCAGATATCTAATTAACCATATTTTGTCTTAACGTGTCTATTTTATCTTTCCCTGTGTTGCCAAACTATTAATGCCCTTGAAACACTACCAGAATCTCTGCTATAAGTTGGTTACTGTTTCTAGGCAGGAAAATAAAGTGAGACTACTGAAAGTATTGGGTAACACTTCTGATTTTGTTCTTATCAGGAAGTAGGAGTTATTTATAGCAAAGGTAGGGTACAAAAAAGTCTTTTGTTAGTCTTAAAAATAAAAGAGAATATTAACATTCCTTTGAAATAGTCCCATATTTTGATATATGGGAAAAAGAAAGCTCAAACAGCCAAGAACTGTCTCTACCAAAATAAATGGCATTTGGTGGGATTATTTATACTTATTTAGAATTGAGGTCTCTATCCCTAATTATATCTGTCCAATCTTCTTTACCTAATCAAACTCTGTGATTTGTTTTCCATAAGAATACTTTAATGTGTTTTTCACTTATTAAAATAACACATGATCATTTTTTAAAACAATTTAAATGTACAAAAATTATTTGAAATAAATATTATTTATAATTCAACTACCTAGAAATAACTATTGTTAACATTTTGGTATTTATAATGCTTACATCCATTATTTTCATAGCTGAGATCATACCATGTAGTTTTATATCTTTTTTTCACATAATATATCATTAATATTTCTTCACCTCATTAAAAGCTCTTCATAAGCATTATTTTTGATGGTACATAATATTTAATCATATGGATTTACTTAAATACAGTGAACTATTCACCTTTTTTACATGGGTTGTTTCTAGCTTTTTCCCTATTATATGTAATGTTCCAAAGAATATTTTTGTTTATCAATGTTAGCCCAGAGTGATGATTATTTCCTTAGGACAGATTCCTAGAGGTAGTTTCACTAGGTCAAAGGATGTGAACATAATTACAGTTCCTGACACACATTGCCAAATTGCTTCACAAAGAGTATCAATTTATGCTATCTCCAGTTGGGTTTAAGAGAGTTCATCTCTTCACATCTTTACCATGGTTCTTTCACATGGGTTTAACCATTCTCAGGTATAGTCATGCACCTCATAAAAATGTTCTGATCAATGACAGACCATGTATCTGACAATGATCCCATAAAATTGTATTTATAGTGACCGCCATCTTTGTTTGTATAATTACACTCTGTGATCTTCACAAAACAATGAAATAGGCACATTTTGAATAAGATATCCTCATCATTAAGCAGTGCATGACTGTATTCCTTTTCATTATTTTTCTAAAGTTGCAAGTTAATGGGCTGTTGAAATATGGGATAGGGGCAAGGGGCATTCTGAGTAGTTATCCAAAGTAGATGGACCTGTAGATGGAAGACCATAGGAGCACCTGAAAATCTCTGCTTATGCAGAATGGTCCTTCTTCCATTCCCTGTGGCAACATGGCCTTGAGACTAGCTCAGTCTATGCAGTTACACTTACCTGTCTCATTCCTACCACCTATTATTTGTGTAATCCTGTGTAAGAAAGGTAAGCCTTGTTGAGACTTATCTTCCTTTTCTATAAAATGGAATATTGATTCCTAACCTTGTTGCAAAGATTAAATGTAAAAGTGCCTGATACTTCCTTATCCCCTAATTAGACCTTCCTATAAAGCTTGAATCTCTACCCTTAAGACTACTTCAAGAGCTAGATAGTAAATTAAAAATCAATAAATGGGACAGCATCATACTAAAAAGCTTCTTCATAGCAAAGGAAACAATCAAGAGTATAAAGAGAGAGCCTACAGCATGGTAGAAAATCTTTGCCACCTGTCTCAGATAGGGCATTAATTTCCAGGATATACAGAGAACTCAAAAAACTTAACATCAAAAAAACCCTCCAAATAACCCAATCAATAAATGGGCAAAGAAACTAAACAAAAAATTCTCAAAAGAAGAAATACAAATGGTCAACAAATATATGAAAAACTGTTCAACATCTCTTGCAATTAAAGAAATGCAAATTAAAGCTACACTGAGATTTTGTCTCATTCCTGTCAGAATGGCAACAATCAAGAATACAAGTAACGATAAATGTTGGCAAGGATGTGGGGAAAAAGTACATTCATACATTGTAGATGGGACTGAAAATTGGTGCAATTACTCTGGAAAGCAGTATGGAGATTGTACAAAAACACTAGAAATGGAACCACCATTTGACTCAGTTATCCCACTCCTCGGTATATCCAAAGGAGTTAAAATCAGCATAATATAGTGACACAGCCACATCAATGTTTGTAGCAGCACAATTCCACAATAGCTAAGCTATGGAGCCTACCTAGGTGCCCTTCAACAGATGAATAGATAAAGAAATTGTGGTATATATACAGAATGGAGTATTACTCAGCCATAAAGAAGAATGGCTTTAAGACATTTGCCAGTAAATGGACAGAATTGAAGACTATCATGCTAAGTGAAATAAGCCAACCCCCAAAACCCAAAGATTGAATGTTTCCTCTGATATGTGGAAGCTAACCCACAATAAGGGAGCAGGGAATAAAAGTCCAGTGGATTAGACAAAGGGGAATGAAGGGAAGGGAGAGGAGATAGGAAAAAAGAAAGACAGTGGAATGAACCTGACATAACTTTCCTATGTACATATATGAAGACATCACAGTGAATCTTACCATGTGTACATCTACAACATTGGGGTCCTAATTAGAATAAGATATATTCCATGCTTGTATAATTATATCAAAATGGACTCTTCTGTCATGTATAACTAAAAAGAACCAATAAAAAAAAGTCCCTCCAAGAAGATCTAGATAAAACAGAATAGACTTCTTCAATAGGTCACAGCATATACATTCTCTTACCACTAATCTGATTGTTGAGTTGATATTTTGGATGCTTTTGTGTGTGTAATCTGGCAGCATGAAAATTCAGGGCCTTCAAAGGCCTAGTCTGAGGTAGAGGAAATCCTGCATATAGATGCCAAAATAGGAGGGTTTCAGAACAAACATTTCATTACAGTTCTCTCACTCACGTCCCGTGTGGGCGAGGGGAAGGGTTCCAGTTGGAGGGATGGGCTAACTGTGAAATAAAAGTTATGAAAATAGTACCATGATATAAACATGAGAGACCAGAAATATGGTTGAAAGAGCCAGGGCAGTGATGGGTTAAGCCCACCAGAGGGGTAGGAGACTAACAAAGATGGATCCCCCCCACTTTATTTATGGAGGTACAGATCAAAGGAGATTGGTAGGTATAAAGTTTCAATGTGGGCAAGGTCTTTTCTAGGTGCCTGCTTCTTCGGGAAAAACAGGATATAGGTGGGGTTAGGTAGACAGGTTTTCTGGCTTTTGGCAGGTCACGCCCATCTCCTGTGCTGTGCTAGAGTTTGAGATGAAGCTAGGCAGGATGCCACATGAACCAGGCATTCTCAAACCAGCAGGGCTGCTGCTGGGAGTTACTGATGCCAGGCTTTCCCACCTAATGGTGTCAACATCGCTTTTAGTTCACACACAGTTCATGGATGGCTCCTCACACAGTTCAACTGATTAGATGAGGCCACTCTATCTAGGAACACAATGGTGCCTGTCAAGGAGTTAACTGTCCACTACAATGGATTTGACCATGATTGTACATCTAATTTTAAAAAGTTTTTAAAGCTCCACCCAGACCTACTGAATTGGAATCTCTGTGGGATGGGGCTCAAGTATATTGATTTTTTAAAAGCTCCCTAGCTGATTCTGATTCACTGCCAAAATGTTGAGGTTTAATGGATAATTTGGTTCATAGATTCTGGAATGTAGGAACTGGAATTGGTCATCTAAACCTTTAATTAAACACCCTTGCTTTATAGATTTGCAACTAAGGCCTCAAGAAGTTCAATTACTTGCTAAATATCACATAGTTCAGTAATAACAGGATGAAAACCTAGAATTGTAGCATATTGCCAGAATGTCTTCCAGAAGCTTAATGGATAGGAAACAAATGTCTCATAGAAAACAAAATTTATTTTTTTCCAAAGCAATTACTGCCATTTGGCAAAGAACCTTTACTGCTTTCTTTTGTAAATGATTATATTTCATATTGTATGTATATCCAGGGTGAAGAAATTAGATGTCAAGTCTTACCTGAATGAAGGGCCAAAAACTGTTTGCTTTACTACTTACTCTTCCCCAGGAAGTAAGGGACTGCTTGCTGTTTGTTCTCCTCAATTACATCAAGTCCTCTTAGCTATTCTGCTTTCCAAAATTGATTGAATGTGCAATGGTCAAGGTATAGATGATATTTTAAAAAGTCACCCATGGGTGGCTACCTCCAAAGCTCTTTTCAACTTGTAAAGGGTAATTATTATTGTTATAAACTTTGTTAAGATTTCCCACCTTAATATATCTCTTTTTAAATACTGTGGGTGAGGGATGGTGAATGTTGAAGATTGCTTACTATATTATAATGGAGGTATGATGATGTATGAGTCTTTGGGTGGGAAAATGACTTAACCATTCTGTTACCATTTAATTTTTATAATGGACAGTTTTTAATGAACCTTTAATCATATTATTTATACAGTCTTAACTATGACACTGTTTTAACTTTAAAAGTCTCCAGAAAAAAATACCTAATCATAGAAAAATGCCTGGTTGATTTTTATTCATTTGGAGCCACAGTGGGAATCACTAGGTCCTAAAATACTGCTTAAAGGCCATGAGTTCACAGCTGACATGTTCTGACCATTTATAGTGATTCTAGGGAACCTTGGTATCTAGTGCTACAGTTTCTTCTCTCAGTATTTTTCTTGGATTGGATTTATGGCCAACTGTTTGTAATTGACCCTCTGTTGGGACAAGTTAGGATATGAGCATATGACTTTCTTTAAAAAAAAAAAAAAAGAAAAGAGAGAGTGACCAAGAAAAAAAAATCACCATTGATATTTATCTTAAACCTCCTTCATTTCCAGCTTCTCTGGCAGCAAGTCAAGTTGCTGTCACAAAGTAGAGGGTTTTTAGAGAAAAGATGCTGTGCTCAAAACAGAACTATATGAGAAAGAATGTAATAGAAAAAGATAAGCTTTTCTTTTTGTCCTTTAGGGCACACACGACACCTGTCTGGTCACTAGAGTGGAATCTGCCCCCTGAGATTCCCAACTAAAAAGGGAAACTGGGAATAAACTGTCTATGCACAAATGGGGATGGTGTATGTGAAAAACTTTATCAACAATGCATGAAAAGTCAAGCTCTGTCAAGTTACACAAACCTTTCCAGCCTCCCACCCCCTGCAACAGGGCTGCTCCCCATCTCTCTCCATGGAGTTACTCTGTGGCTCTTCCAAATATTCCTCAATTAGGCTTCTTTCCTAAATAAAAAAATAGCTAATTAAGGTTTTACACACTGAACCAAAGTCTGAAATTCTTTTTAGTTTAACATATCGTGGCTTGTTTGAAGAGAAAGAGAAAAAAATAATAATATTCTGTATGAAGAAATGAAATGCTTATAAATTATTCTCAAAAGAAACTTTCACTGTTTCCACTGAGGAGTACTCAGCACTTGGTAAAAGGAAAGCAATTGTAGCCACAAGGATCAGCCTTTGAATCTGTGGTGAAAGAGATGTGCTGTGCCAAGAGATGCCACTGCTGGGAAATACCCTCTGCTTCCAGAGCTCTTTGCCCAAGTGCTGTTGCTCATCTACCCAAGGAGCTCTGAGGAGTGGGTGGCCAAAGGAAGTGCTTCTATCCATGATGCCCTGTCAATTGCAGCTGGGGATGCAGGGCTGATACATAAGTGCTTAGCTT
This sequence comes from Geosciurus inauris, assembly GCA_004024805.1. NCBI lineage: Eukaryota > Metazoa > Chordata > Mammalia > Rodentia > Sciuridae > Geosciurus > Geosciurus inauris. Next base: position 120,115 of record PVHX01004288.1, on the reverse strand, counting down.
TTGTCAAACGGCTTTAATAAAGAAAAAAAAATACTCATTTTCCAAATAAAAAAAAAAAAGAAACTTTCACTGCCATGGCTACTATACAAACTACAAATTATTGATCTAATTTTGAGAATCTAAAGTTGGCCATGCCATGAGCGCTTTAATTTTATGGTCAGTAGACTTGGAGTTCTTACTCCCATGTGCTGGAAAACAAATCAGTATAAATCATTCTTTTAAACAGCTTACAGTTTTCCCTTCAAACGGACTCTTGTAAAAAGTTAAATATGTATGAAGTCTGTTTTATGTTAAAGTCCTAATAATGTGAATAGTCAGAGGGAGTATTTTTAGTCATCAGCACTGAAAGAACACCACACACCTGACTGCTTCACCTGGGCATGAGCTGAAGAGTGCTGCTTTCTGTACAAAGCTGTTGACCATGGAGGAGACTGTCCATCTGTCAGATTGCTGAATAACACTCAACAGACCAGGAGAACTATTAATGGGGACTGGCTCATTTTTCTGTGTCTCCTTGAGCTCCATACTGGCTTTACATTCTGCCAAACTGAAGCATGCAAGAAGCTGCCCAGGTACACAGTCTTCACAATGTATGGACGTGTTGTTGGTTGGAAAGGGAATATGGATGCAGACCTGTGGTAACACTGACTTCAAAAAGCATTCCTGAAGCCCTACCCTCTCTTTTGAGAATGACATTCTCTAGTGATAATAGGAAGCAAGAGTTTTTGAATGTGTAATTGTATGCAGGCTTTACAAGTATTACTTTATAAATTCCTCACAACAATCTGAGGAGGAAGGCAATATTTTTATTCCCATTTTATAGACAAAGAAACTGAGGGTTGAAAAAGTTAAATAATTTGACCAAGATCACACAGCCAGTAGCAGAGCCCAAATTTAAAACTGGGCCTACCTGATTCCTAAGTTCATGCTCTTAACCACTGTACAACACAGGGAGTTAACAGACCCTTCAACACTACTGACTCCTGAACGGGGCTCTTCACACTGCTTTCCCTGCAAGGTTGATGTAATGAGGCAGAAAGATATCCACCCAGGATAGGCAGAAAGAATTAACTGCTTCTGGGACTTTTTCAATAACATCAGTAGGCATTTAACATCTTAAATTGAACCTAAGTTCATCGTCACAAGTTCCTTCTAAGACTGGTGACATATCACATTTCTAAAGAGGTGGCATAGTAGTAGTTTGCTGTTCTATCAGTGTCTTCTCCATTTCTCATTTAGCAAGCAATATCAAAACAGCACTAATGATATTTATTGTCTATATGTGTAAGGCCTTGACCTAGGCACTTTACAACCTGCTGGGAGCCATGAAATGACATTAGTAATTAGATTATCCCCATGAATTTAACCTGTGGGTGGAGCTATATACCCATATGCTGACACATCAGAGGGGTCACACTACAACCTTAACCCCCAGGATGTTAAGAATAGCACTGTTCCTTGGACACTTACTCTGAGAAAGGAGGCTTTTTACATCTGGCTCAAGTTCTGAGTCAGCAACTGGATACATATACTCTAGGTATGCTAAGGAGAAACTATTAACCATGTAAACTAGCCCCAAATGACTTTTATGATTATTTGTTAGCATGCTGCAGGTGGCTTGGAAAAGAGGACTGCAATTCTAGAATGTTAGTTTTTGTAGTATGAGAAAATTATAACTTTTTTTCCCCCCAGGAACTTGCATTGCCATACATTTAAGGCAGTAATTTGTTACAGGCAAGACATTTATAGGGGCTGCGTTATCAATGCTAGAATCATCAAGAAATTCTATCAGAAGACACAATGTTTAAGTATAGGTCTAATTACTGCAATCATTTCTTTTTTGTTTCCTTTGCATAGATCCACTTAATCCCATCTCTTAGTGTGGGCACAAGCTGACAGTTGCATGACAAGGAATGTTTCCCTTTGTAAAAAGCCCACTTCCTTTCTGTGTAGTTTTAGCCTAATTGAAATGTTTCCTATTAAGCTCAATCAAGGCAGCAATTATCTAATTACTCACTTATGCTTTTCCAGCCAAAAATTTGCCTAAGCTGGTATACTGGAATGAGAGAACATATTTATTATTGCTTTTACATTTTCCTGTTTGGTTTTGGACAATAATCATAAACATTTACTTCCAGTTCGCCAAAATATATCTAATTAATACTGCTATTTTCTATAAAATTGTATTACTGCAAGCTATAGCCCAGTGCCAAATGTGGCCCTGTCTATGAAATGTGCTTTAAGATTTGTGGTTATGCTACATGAATGGTGTCATTGGAGAAGGGTAATAAGGAAAGAGAGTAGTGAAAACAAATCACAAACATATATTCAATCATTTCAAAGCCACAAGTTTTATGGCTTTAAAAATAAAAAGTGAATCACTTAGATTTAATTGAGAAAATAATTTTTATAGCATCACTTTAAAGAAACATGTATCCTGCATGTCTGGGTTTTCTCTTGATATAAATCCCTAAGGTCTCAAGATGATCACAACCAGTCAACAACACAGGTGGTCTACACTTTTTCGGTATAAATTAGAGACATATATCATTAAAACCAGAATTAATTTTAAAGTTAGTGACCCTATGAGGTCACTCCTGATTAACTTCATTTTGACTGAGGTTGTACCAAAGCACAACAGACAAATTGGATATGAGGGATTGATATTTTCATTTCCAGACAATACATTTCATCCTTGTTTTCATCATAAATGTTAACTAATATGGGACTAATACAACACCCTCTGCATGGAAAACGATCCCCAGAAATCTTGTGTATTTCAGGGTAAATTTATAAGGAGGGAAAGGAACACTTCATCAATCCCCCAAATGTGGCCAGTTGACAACCCTTCACCTAAGTTTACCATAAACCCAGAAAATGACTACACTCAGTGAGAATTGTAACAGCAGCAACAACAAAAGATCTACAAGGAGAACACTACATTTACTGAGAGAAGAGAGTTTTTGCATTTTTTTTTTTGGTAAAAGAACCATCTGCAATCTCAGCAACCCTAGGGATAATGAGTTCTCTACAAAGACACTTTCAAACAACTGATTTGTCTCACTGGTGACTGCTTAATAAATTAATAATTAGTTAATAAACTAATGCTTATTAAGTGACCAGCCATAGTGGGTAGGGAAGATGTCTTTACAAAAGCCACTTGTCATGTTATCTGCTTTAATTTGGAAAGAAGTCTAGAAAAATAAAATGCATTATGTCTTGAAGGGGGTCCCAAAGATTCAGTATTCTGTTCTGTTTATTCCCTTCAGGAGAGGAAGGCAAAAGCAAAGAGTAGAGAACAGGAAGGGAATCGATGACTTTGTGAGAATGGAGAGAATAAAGTAATCAGGCATTTGAATTTCACTGGTCCCTATTTAGGAATTTGGAAGTTTATGAAGTGTTTTCAATAAAGTGGCCAGAAAAATGAATTTTGTTTTTTTTCATCTTCACTTAAGAGAATAAAAGAAGTCTTAACATTCTGTCTAGGATTGGATTTCCCCTGCTATTCTTTCTGTAGGCAGCTTTATGCACTCTAGTGAGGGACAGAATCCACTTTCCGATAGCCAGAGAAGGAGCCCGAGTTATTAAGTGAACTCACCATCCACTGAGAGTAAGCACAAAGACCAGTGATACTGCCCATCTGTCTGTATCTGCTGACTCTGAGTAGCCAGGGAATCTAGGGAGAGTCAGATTCATTGAATCCAACACCACCTCAGGTACACAGGCCCATGAATCTCCTGCCCAGTGCCCAGCAATAAACAAAAGGAAACAGGGGCTGGGATTATGGCGCAGTGGTAGCGTGCTCGCCTAGCACGCATAAGACACTGGGTTCGATCCTCAGCACCACATAAAAATAAAATAAAGATGTTCTGTCACCTACAACTAAAAAATAAACATTAAAAAAAAAAAGCAGGTCCTTTCAACTAGAACATCAACTTTAAAAAAAAAAAAAAAAAGGAAACAACTCATTAAGCCAACATGGTCCTTGTTTTCAACATTATTTAGCTATTTAACTCAACTTGAAAATTTCAAGTTGAGTTACCACTGCCTTTATTTCCCCCTCTTATTTTTTACTAGTTCTCATATTTCAATCCTTCCTCTGCTTCAATAATTTAATAGAACTAATTATGTCTTTAAAAATAGTTAAATAAGCAAATAACTGAAGTTCTCTTTCTGTTTTCCCTGATGCTGGGTCAAATGGTTACTCAAGTTTTTCTCAAACGATACCCTTTCAGATCTGACTTGAGTCTTCTTTTGGGATTAATTTTATGATGTCCATTATACTTAACAAAATGTGCTGAAGTGGTGCTGTCTTACTCAATTTATAGTAATAACTGGCAAATCTTAGAATCACAGAAATTTAACACTAGAGAAAGCATTCCATGATCGCTCAATTACAATTGTGCATTCTGTATAGGTTTATCCTGTTTTCCATTTTAAAATATTTTTCTACTTTGTGCAATTTCAATATCTGCTTTTGTTAGTTATTTTGCTTTTAATGTATATAATTTTAGTGATTTCTAGGTTTTTATAATAGCATAGGCTTTGGCAGAAAAAACAGTACACAAATTATAACTTTTCTTTTATTCTAAAAATGTCAATTAATTATTGTTGCCTTCAAATATTTGAGTGGGTCATGGTGGGTTATCAGTGATAAGTGAAACTGTCTGATTTTCATCAATCCATTAAGATTTTACAAATCAAAGCTATTCAACATAAAGAGCACCTATTATGAAAATGTCTCATGTTAAAAAGCTTTTCATTTGTCATCATCCAAGTTAAAAAATATGTCAAAAACCTTAATACTTATAACCTACCTACATATTGAAATTACCTGGAAGCCTTTTAAAAACATCAATAGTCCTAGCTCCAAAGATTCTAATTTAATTGATATGTGGCATATCTAGGAATGAAAGTTGAGAGACATTGCTTTAGAATGAAAATAGAAACACACACACATATATACTGTTAGTCGATTTGTAATTAATCATTTTTGTGTCCATCATTAGTGTGAGGTGAAACAGAATGCTCCAGCAATTTGTTCATTCAGTTGACATCAATTTAATTTATGCTCACTATAGAAGCTACAAAATGCCACCTCTTCTAAACCAGTTTCAAAAACAAAGAAAATACTTTCTTGCAGAAAAAGAAAGAAACAAAATAGATGAGAGAGAAATTTGGGAAAGACAGCTAATTTGGACAGAAAAATAGTGTGTAGGCAGAATAATGACCCCTAAAGATGTTCCATCCTAATGCCTGAGACCTAGCAGAAGCAATCCTGCAGATGCGATTAAATATAGGACTTGAAATGGGAAGATTCCCCTGGATTACCCAAGTGAGCCAAACCAAATCACATGGCTTCTTAAAATCAGAGAACATTTCCCAGCTGTGATCAGGGGAAGCTTTGACTACAGAATACTGCTAATATTAACTTTTAAACTTCAGGCATCAGGCAAAAATCAGGGTGTGGGGAACATTGTCCGGAGCCATGAGATTGCACCTCAAAGAGCTCCAAATACAGGAAGAATGAGCCAGGGTTCCAGTGCTGCACTGAAATCCATCTTTGTATTCATGCAGAGATGGTGCTGCCCACAAGTTGCTCTAGCCAACAACTAGACGGGCAACACTGAGAGAGAGAGGTTCCTGGGAGACACCAAGCTCCTCTGAATGCCAGTTTTGGCTTGAGCACTGTGTAATTGCCCTGTGAGTGGACTGTTATGGCCAAGAATGCTTTCACTCAGCCTTACCTTCCTCTTGCCTCCACTCCAAACATCAGCTCTGTAATTTGAGTACCAAATAAAGAAGTGGGGCCCCATGTTCAAAAAGTCTTAAGAATTTCAAGACAGCAATAGAAAGTGCCTTACATTAGACTGCTATAAGAAGTACTATGGACTGGGTGTCTTAAACAACATTTACTTCTCACAGTTCTGGGAGCTGAGAAGGCCAAGGTTAAGGTGTTGATAGATCAGGTGTCTGGTGAAAACCTATGTCCTAGTTTTCAGACCACTGTCTTTTCATGATGGAGAGCAAGAACTAACTCTCATGTCTTTCCTTATAAAAGCACTAATTCCATTCATGAGGGGTCCATCCTCATGCCTTCAGTCACCTTCCAAAGACTTCACCTCCTAATACCATTACATTGGGGTTTAGTACTTAACATTAATTTGAGAGGTACATAAACAGTCCGTAACAGAGAAACTGACCACAGGCCTTGCACATCTGTACAGGCAATTCACCTATGAGGCTGGCCTTCGTTTCTTCTGGTAAAATCCTTTTACATCTAATGCCAATTTGCTGTCTGTGTGGAGGACCCTGACTAAGAGGACATTCTAGTTTTCTTCTCCTAAAATTAGCTCCTTTGGGCACCAAACATGACTGTGATGAAGTGGGTAAAGATCACACTGAGTTTTACCCTGCTTTTTCAAACTTCTGTTGTGATGTTTTAATTACTTTTATTCACTTAAGCTAGTTTTCTGTTCAGTTTTGGGGTTTCCTTCTTTTGCAACAAATAATATATACAAGGTTTGGGAAGCAGTATAGGTTTTGAGCCAAGATCACTGTGAGAATTATGCAGTGAGAATTAGAGTTGCAAAATTATAACATTTTACCCCAAAATAAACACCAAGGCAAAAATCAAGCAGAAAATTCAAAAACATGTTCATTCATTTAAAATTTGAAGAAAAGGAGTGGAAAGAATAAAGAGCTACTTAGGAGAAAGGACTAAAGCTTCCTCATTCTGATCCTGCTTGCAATTTCAAGAGTGATTTTTTTTCTGAGGGAAAGGTGTTTTCCAAACATTTATAAATTTTAAATATTACAGAAAATCTCTGTGGCCTTTAGCAAACACTCTAGGCCTTAATGCACTCTGGCAAACTGGACCCACTGTACTCTCTGAGATCCTTCTCAGCAATAAAATGTCAGGTCTATGAATTTAATCACATTATCATATATTTGAGGTAGAATTTTCGCTGAAATGACTTTGGGTAAGCTATTTAACCACTCCAAGCCTCTACTTCCCCATCTGTAAAATGAGGGAGACATCTACTTTGTAGGGCTGTTGTGAAGCTTAAGCATGATATATGTAAGACATATTGTACAATGTTTAGCACATATGAGGCAAGGGTAAAGTACAGTTTATCTGGGTTTGTTTTTAAAATAAGGAGTATAACTTGAATCCCAGTTCACTAAAAACAATTCCTTTCTGGGGCTGGGATTGTGGCTCAGTGGTAGAGCACTTGCCTTGCATGCGTGATGCTTTGGGTTTGATCCTCAGCACCACATAAAAATAAATAAAATAAAGATATGTCCATCTACAACTAAAAAAATTAGACAAAAAAACCCAATTCCTTTCCTTCTGTCATTATCTGAACATTTGTAAAAAGAATATAACATTCATATTGGATGACCAACTCCACTAGCTAAAAATACAATTTTACAAAGCATAAAGTGTATGTAAATAAATGTTAACTAGAAGAAGATAAGAACCATGTATTTCTAAGTTTACAAAGGTATGGAAATTTGCAATTGCTGATGTATCTTTCCTAAAAGCATAGTAAAGAAAATTATATACTTTCTTGCAACACAAAGATATCTACATAAAGGTTGACAAAGCTAATACTTCACCCCTTGATTCTATAATAATTATTAATAACCTGCTAATATTAGAACTAGTGAATAATTTAAGTAGAATTAATATTTCTGCAGTAACATTACAATTCACAAATGCTTAATATTGCCCATAGTCTAAAATGGTTATTTCTTAAAATTATATTCTATGGGGGGCCTTCAAGGGGGGGAGGGGAGAAGGGAGAGAGAGAGAGAAAGGGAAGTCTAATACCAACAACAGAGAGTGGTTTGAAGCCAGGCTCGGTGGCGTAAGCCTGTAATCCCAGCATTTAGGGAGGCTGAGACAGGAGAATCGCGAGTTCAAAGCCAGCCTCTGTAAGGACGAGGCACTAAGCAACTCAGTGAGATTCTGTCTCTACATAAAACACAAAATAGGGCTGGGGATGTGGCTCAGTAGTCAAGTGCCCCTGGGTTCAATCTCCAATAAAAAAAAAAAAAAAAAGAGAGAGAGAGAGAGACAGCGTGGTTTGAAATTCCTAAATGTCACTCTTGGGTACTGTGCCATTCTTAGGGGAATCTGTAACTTTTAAAATGATTTACAAGGCTGAAGGTGTAGCTCAGTGGAAGAAAACTTGTCTAGCATGTGTAAGGCTCTAGTTTCAATCCCCAGCCCCTCAAAATTTTACATTAACAAATTTGTCAGAAAACATTGATCAATTATTTTATGCTCAACACCAGACTAGAAATCATAGGTATATATCTCTAACCTCAAGGATCAAACCCTCTATAGACAAAAATATGGTATGATATATAATACTTACCAATCCTCTCCTCATTTTTGCTCCTGTCACCAAGTGACATTCAGGATTCAGTTACACTTGCACTCAAGGCTTTTAGCAGGTGGACTGTATTTTATCTGAACATCTACAATATCCATGTTGAAGACTTATCTAGTGTCTTGACCTTACATTTCTATGATCTGATTAACTAACAAAATTTCCCTCTCCATTGACCTTTAGGCATCACTTACAAGGTTATATTGTGGACATTTTTGTTGTCCCAATATAAACAGATCCAAAATTTTGAAACACAATTTTCTCTTCTCTGGATAGAACCTTCCTAAACTCACATCTTCCCCACTCCTTCACTCTTACCAAAAAACAACATAATATTGTAGCTAAAAATTAGTATCACTTACTATAGGCCAGTCACTCCTTTAATCTTGACAGTAAGCATCACTAAACCAGAAATCTGCAAAGCTCCAAAATCTGAAACTTTTTGAGTGTTAATATGACTCCACAAGTGGAAAATTTCACATCTAATTTCATGTGACACCTGAATTTATGTGACACCTGAACCTCATGTGACAGGTTGCAGTCAAAAACAAGTACTGCCAGGCTCTGTGGTGCATGCCTGTAATCCCAGTGGCTTGGGAGGCTGAGGCAGGATGATTGCGAGTTCAAATCCAGCCTCAGCAATGGCGAGGCACTAAGTAACTCAGTGAGACCCTGTCTCTAAATAAAATACAAAATAGGGCTTGGGATGTGTCTCGGTGGTTGAGTGCCCCTGAGTTCAATCCCTGGTGCTGAAAAAAAAAAAAAAACAACAAACAAACAAACAATAAACAAGTATACTAAAAATATTGGATAAAATTGCCTTTGGACTATGTGTATAAGATTTATATGAAACAAATGAATTTCATATAGGACTTAGATCCCATCCCTGATATAGCCCATTATGTATATGCAAATATTCCAAAATCCAAATAAATTTGAAAGCCAAATCACTTCTGGTCCCAAGCATTTCAGGTAAGAGATATTCAACCTATAATATATTCATTTTATCATTAGGAAACTGAGACTCAGAGAAGTTAGTAACTTGACCAAAATCAGCTAAATCAGAGCCTAGCTTCCAACACACATCTTCAAAGTTTTTAGCCATCTTATTATACTACTTCTCCAACAACTCTGTTACCATCATTACCATAGCTAGCTTCCACTCTCCCTGCTCTCAGTATATTATAGCACTGTCACTTTCTCTTTGTTAATGTCCTTTTTATCTAATATTCTTGTTAAAGCAACTGTCATCACCTGGTCCAGCAAACTTCATTATCTTAGTTCCCTGTGCTTCACTTGATCATATCTAAGTCATGTCAATCAACCTTAGCCAGGTCCTCATGGATGCTCAGCATCAGATATTAGTGAGTTTCTACTGCATGTAGAATAAAATAAACTTAGTTAAAAGAAGGGCCTTTGTGGCCAGATGAGCGAGTTCTAAAGCTTGTATTCTTAACTTCCTGGCTGGGCAAGTTACTAACTTCTTTGTACCTCATTTACTCATCTATGAAATAAGGATAATAATATGTTGTTGTCAGCAGAAATACAGTTGTTCATTAATCACTGTGGCTGTAATACACTCTATTTGTTATACTATTTGTTTATTCTTCTTTCTTGAAGTTTGCTGCTTATGTGATGAAATGGCCTTATAGATAACTTACAAGCAAGGAAACCAAGAAAGTCAGGTTAAAGAATAAATGAAGAGAGGAGAGGAGTCTCAGAAATCAGTCATCAGCCAGCATTTTCTTAAAACGCTCAGAAGTGGCCAGGCCAGGGGCCTGTCTCCTCCATGTATCTTCAAACAGGGACATACAGAGTAATTGAAATGAAAAAAAACCAATTAAATAAATAAAGAGATTCAAAATGAGGAGCAAATAATTCAAAAGAAAAGAGAAAGAAACTTTGGAGTTTTATCTACTTTCACTGATTAGTATTTGACTTTACTAAGGGAAAAGGCAGGAATGAGAGGGAACAGACAACCCAAATCTCAGTAGGAAAGCAGGCAATTCCCTGAACCACAGGACAATTTGTTCTCAGAACTAGAACCAAAGCAAAGTCAGTGAAGGATTATGTTGTGGGAACCCTGATGATAAACACACTCAGGATGAAAGAAGAAGGGTCCCTCCCCACCCCAACATGTGGGTACAAAAATTGAAAACAGGATGATATAAGTCTTAGAAATGGAACAATTCAGGATTCAGTTCAATATTAATTGAAACCCTGTTATATGCCAGGCACTGCAACCAGCCTGTGCCCATGCAGAGCTACTCTCTGTAGGGAAGGCACTCTCTCAATGAGAACACAGAGAGAGAGAGGAGTCAGGAAGATGACTTCCTGTAGCAGGAGGCACTGTATGCTTGGCTGTGGATAAGTACAAATTAAGCAGTTGGTGAGGGAAACTGAGTATGGCAATAAAATTACTATGCTGGTTAAGAATAAATATTACTTCAGAATGTGCATGAGATGGGAAGTAAACACTTGACTGAAGAGACACAAGAAGTAAGATTTAACCATATTATTTGAACTTTTGTAAGGTGCTTTCATACATGTTTCATCTCTGGATGTCATAAAGGTACTGAATGAAGCCTGAAACATAGGAGAGCCTGTTAGTATTGCCAGTTTACAAATGAGAAATCTAAGAACAGAAAGGTTAGCTTCTTTGCCCAAAGTTATCAAACAAAACTAGTTTCAATATTGGAATTAATTTCTCTGGATTTCTTGCCACTATGATGTCTACCCAAACATTTTTTCGAAGTATGATTTCTAGAACATTGTTCTAAAGAATGTTAGTAAGTTTATATTTTATGGTAAAGTTAGTGTTGGGCATGCTAGTTAGTGTCAAACAAGTTTCTTACTGTGAGATTTCTCAGAACCTTAATAATAATCATAAATATTGTGTATTTCTAAATGGAGGAGATGTATAATGTGGTTGTTTTTAAATTATTTGATCCCAGTACTCTTCTTTATGCTGGGTCTCTCACACTTAGAGTAACATACTGAAACATACTAGAAAATTCTGCATCTGTGTGTACTGAGTCAAGCAAAAAGTTGGGAAAATTCTGAATATGAGCAGAGAAATATAAATGTGAAGTAGAAGAATTACGACAAGATGAATCTGGAATAAATAATCCACTTAGATCAATTTACCATTAAATATAAAGAGGCTGGTGCCACACTCCACAAATATGTAGGCAATCTTAATTCTGGATAAGTATACTTCACTATGTTTAGATATAAATAACGTCTAGAGATGCATTTAGTGTAAAATGTGTGATAAACAAGAGCCTATTCACATCTTATTTAAAAAATTGTTATCTGAAATATACAAAGAACTCTTATAATTCAACAATAAGAAATCTAACAACCTAATTAAAAGTGGGCCCCAAATTTTAACAGAACACCTGGCCATAGAAGATATACAATTAGCAGATAAGCATATGAAAAGATATATCACATTATATGTCATACAGAAAATGCAGATTAAAACAACAATGAGATTCTACTATATACCTATAAGACTGTCTAAAACCCAGAACACTTATGATTCCAAATACTGGCAAGAATGTGGGGACAATTCCTATTCTTATTCATTGCTGGTAGAAATGCAAAATGGTATAACCACTTTAGAAGACAGTTTGGTGGTTTCCTACAAAACTAAACATAGTCTTACCATATGATTCAGCAATCCGCCTTCTTGGTATTTACCCCAAAAGACTTAAAAACACAAAGGAGCTGGAAGCACAAAAAAATGTGTGTGATATTTATAGCAGCTTTATTCATAATTATCCAAATCAAAACAATTTGAAATGTCTTTTAGAAGGTAAATGGACAAATAAACTGTGGTGCATCCAGACAACAGAATGTAACTCAATGTTAAGAAGAAATGAGCTATCAAGCCATGAAAATACATGAAGAACCTTAAATACACATTAAATCAATCTGAAAAGGTTACATAAATATATAATTCAAATTATACAATGGAAAAGATAAACTTACGGAGACAGTATAAAGATAAGTGGTTTCCAGGGGTTGGGGTTTGGGAGAGGGCTGAATAAATAGAAAATAGAACATAAAGGATTGTTAAGGCAGTGAAAATTTCTGTATAATACTATAATGATGGATACATGTCAATTTACATTTTTCTAAAGCCACAGGATGTACAACATTATAAGTGAATCATAATATAAACTATAGACTTTGGAGAATTATGTGTGTGTCAGTATAGGTTCATCAATTGTAACAAATGTACCACTCTGACAGGGGGAGATCATGCATGTGTGGGAGCAAATGGTAACTTCTGTATACTTCTTTCAATTTTACTGTGAACCTAAAATTTCTTTATACAGAGAAGTCTTAAATAACAGGAGCCTATTTTTTGAGAGCTGAAGAGAACACACACAAGTGGGAAATAAATAACATTACCGACAACTAAATGGTTGTGTTTCAAAGTTTTAGAAGCATACTATTTGAGAGCCCAGAAGGGGAGTGAGCCAGTGTCAAGTTCATTATGTATTATTTATAATACTTATGCCTTATTTATTATTCACCATCTGTCTTCTTCTACTCAGTAAAAACTTTCCATGCACAGAAATTTTTATCATCCCCTGATCTACTGATCAATTCTGTGAGTCTAGAAAAGTGCCTGACTCACAGTAGATCAATAGACAGTGAATGAATAAATGAATAAAAAAAACTTAACATGCTCAAATCAGAATCTTTGATCTCTCCTCTCACCCATAATTAATCCTCTCCATCTTTCCATTGTAATCAATGACAAGTCTAATTGACCTAGTTCCTTGAGCCAAAAACCTTGACCTTTTACTCCTTTTGCTCACACTTTTATCCAATCAGCAAACAGAATCCCATTTCTATGTGTCCCAATTCTGACCTCTTCTTCCCTTCTTCACTGCTATTCCCCTAGTCCAAGCCACCATCATCTCTGGTATGGTCTATTTTTTTTCTTTTTTTTCCCATATTTAATTTATTTATTTGTTCTATTTAGGCTTACATGATAACAGAGTGCAATTTGATTCATTGTACACAGATGGAGGATAACATTTCATTTCTCTGGTTGTAAGTGATATAGAATCACAACATACATGCAGTCATACATAAAGGTAGGGCTATGATGATCATCATATTCCACCACCTTTACTGTTCCCATGCCCCCTCCCCCCTTATACCCCTGTGAACAGAGTTCCTCCATTGTTCCCATGTCCTTCCCCACATTATGGATCAGCATCCACTTATCAATGAGTACATTCGACATTTGGTTTTCTGAGATTGGCTTACTTCACTTAGTATGATATTCTCCAACTCCATGCATTTACCTGCAAATACCATAATTTTATTCTCTCTTATCGCTGAGTAACATTCCATTGTGTACATATACCACAGTTTCTTTATCCATTCATCTATTGAAGGGCATCTAGGTTGATCCCACAGTTTAGCTATTGTGAATTATGTTGCTATAAACATTGAAGTGACTGCGTCACTGTAGTATGCTGTTTTTAAGTCTTCTGGGTATAGACCAAGGAGTGGGATAGCTGGGTCAAATGGTGGTTTCATTCCAACCTTTCTAAGGAATCTCCATACTGCTTTCCAGATTGGTTGTACCAATTTGCAGTTCTACTAGCAATGTATAAGCGTGCCTTTTCCCCCACAACCTCACCAACACTTATTGTTGTTTGTATTCTTGATAATTGCCATGCACAAAATTCAACTCAAAGTGGATCAAGGACCTGGGAATCAGACCAGAGAACCAATACCTAATAGAAGAAAAAATAGGCCCAAATCTTCACCATGTTGGATTAGGACCATATTTCCTTAGTAAGACTCCTATAGCACAAGAAGTAAAATCAAGAATCAATAAATGGGATGGATTCAAACTAAAAAGCTTCTTCTCAGCAAAAGAAATAATCAATGAAGTAAACAGAGAGCCGACATTCTGGGAACAAATCTTTGCTAGACACACATCTGATAGAGCACTAACCTCCAGGATATATAAAGAACTCAAAAAACTTAACACCAAAAAAACAAACAACCCAACCAATAAATGGTCTCTTTTGATAGCTCTAGATGTTCACTGTTTCTGCTCACACCCTACTACTGTCTCTCTTCCACAGAATAACCAGAATTATCCTTCACAATTATATATCAGGTTTCATTGCGCTCATGCTCAAAATCCTCCAATGGCTTTCCACCAGACTCAGAATTAAGCTTCAGTTCCTTTGTCACTCACAGTGACAAGGCGTGGTGACTTGCTTGCCATACTCTGTCCTCTATTACATTCAGTGCCCTCCACACTGCAGAGCCTTGTACTCACTGCTTCTCCAATTGCACATCCTTCCTTCAGGCTGCATATTCCATACCTTTCTTCCTCCCAGTCTCTGCTTAGACAGTCCTTCTCTAACCACTCAGCATAGAAGAGCAGCCTTACCACCATCACAAATCACTTTATCCTTTCACCTTGCCTTATTGTATTTTCATAACACTTGCCACTCTCTAATTTTATATGGCTATCTATTATCTGTCTCTATCCTCCACTAGAATAAAAAGTCCATAAAACTAGTGACTATGTTTTGCTCAATTCTATAGTTTCGGCACATAGAATAGTGCCTGGTATATTGTAGCCTCTGATAAAAGTATGCTGAATGTGTGAATTGCTAACACTGTTGAGTGCTTATTAAATGCCAGGGCCTTTAAATGCATTTCATATGATCCTTCAAAGGCAGTATTATTAACCCATTTTGCAAATGAAAAAATTGGTGCCAAAAGAAGTTAGATAACTTGCTCAAGAGCCCACATCGAGAGTCAGGATTTAGACCCAAGGAGCCACTCTAGCTCTGAAGCCATGGTGTTCTACATTCTGCTGCACAGCTGTGGTGAACACATATCTATCATTCTAATATTTTTATTTTTCATCATAATTCCCCAAAATTCATTTTCTTTCTTTCTTATTTTCTTCCTTCTCTCTCTTCCTTTTCTTCTTCATTCACTTCACTCTATTTATTCCTTCATTCATGTGCATATGTGCTGAGCCCCATGACTGACACTGGGGATATAAGTCTAAATAAGGCACCTTGTCTACACACAAAGAATTGTTCTGGCCAGAGATGAAGGCAGACATATAAATCAATGATTTCAAGATATGTATTTATTTTCTTTTCTATAAAATGGACATGATTTCACTCAACATATTTTCCAATTTCCATCAAATTGAAAGAAATTTTAGTTAAAGTCATTGCCTAAATGTTGTAATCTTTTTTTTCTCAATTGCCTCAACCATGTAAATGGTATTTTTTGTACTTTTTTTCCTACAAATTGTTTCTGGTTCTTTAGAAAGTATATGTGGAATAAATAATAAATGATTTATATTTTATATTTATATTTGCTCACTAAGCAAATACTTGTTGATACTGAGCTTGTTTAAGGCATAGCTCAAAGCACTATGAGGGATTAAAAATAACTATGACATGGCATCTACTCCTCAGTGAGCTCACATTCACAGAAAGAAGAACTCAGGCAGAAGTAACTGTGCAATGCAAGACACCAAGCAAAAACAAACATCAGAAGAAATGGAGAGAAATGATGTGTTCCCTGTGGGGGGGGAACCGATTTGGGGTGATGGGGATTTAAATGCAGAATGTCCAGCTCCAAGGCCTTTGTGCCCAACCTTGTCTCTATAAAATGCTGAGGTTGGTGTGAATTTAGTATGGGTATTGTCAGTTTATTACTCTGAGCACTAGTCAAATGTGTAATTAGTAAAAATTCATCAAACTGTACACTTAAGAAATGAGCTTTCTTAATGTTATTCTCTAATAAAATGCCCCCTCCAAAACTCCAAATCCTATTTACTGCCTAACACCTAACCAATGTGTTTTTTTGCTTTGTATACTACTCCCACCAAAGCCAATTAAGAGAATCTACCCAAGTTTAGCTGTAATAATCTTTCCTCCTGCAAGCATAATGTCAGTAGAGAGTATTGCTGCAATGACTCTTAGAATCAATGTTTTCTTTTCCTATGAATAGCTCATTGGTGCCACATGTTCTGTGGGGCATTAAGACATTTCAAAATGGCAAAATAATGAAAGAAGCATTTGATGGTAAAGCATGTAAACAAGTAGGTTTTATTTTCTAAAACCAACCTGCAGCCACCCACCAAATTCTATTTTGAAATAGAATTTCAGTGCTTGGGGGAAAAAAAAACCTATCAACTGACAACCATTATTTATAAAAGACCTTATAAAGGGTATTAAAGATGTCAAAAATGTTTTATCTGCTAACCTGAAATTGGCTGCAGAGTCAACACATGCCTTTCATGTTAGTGCTGCATTTGAGAGCACCTGCACCAAGGTTATGTGTTGTCAGTGAAAAATACGTAATTCATGGGGTAACTGAAAAAGCCACTAGACAGGAAGATGGATGTTAAACATTTTCTGTGCCACCAAACAGCTAATGATCAGGTAAACACCTCTGAGCAAAACAAAATCCAGAATTGTTTCAGCTATTCTCTGACCACCTCCTGCATCTGGTGTGAGCAGCTATTAGGCTGCTGAGGGCACCTCCATAATAGGGGTCAGGTGCAGCACCTCTGGGAGGTCTCATCCTTTCTCCTACCCTTTAGAGTCACATTACTCAGGGGCACCTGCTGTGGAGAAACTGGTACTAGGCAGAGCCAGAACTCACACCAAGTTTGCTGATTCCAAGGTCCACTCTCAAAGCTGTTATGCTATACCACTTCCTAATTTTTAAACACCTTTTCTGCCCTCTTACTATAAAGATAAAGAAGAGGAACAAGGCCAGGGACTTCATTGCTACCAATGCCTATCCTTTAAGATAGCTATTCTGGGTCTTGACCATCATTCAATGATAGGCAGGCTTCCTGATTATCTGTACTTAGCTGGAACCACCCAATCCCCTAAGGATACTGCTAGCCAGAATGTTTGTTACCTTCCAAATTATTCCACATAAGGGCTACATCTATACCACAAGGGCTACATCTATCTACATCTATCTACATCTATACCACAAGGGCTGTGTGCCCTCCCCCACTATCCACGGACACAGAGAAAAACAGAAAGCCAACACTTAAGATTCACTCACTTTGACATTCATCCTACAAGAAGTTCAAGCATCATTTAAGACTTAACCTTCTCTTATTTTGTATACTTAATTACCATCTGTAGCCAATGTGGCATCTTGCTTGGTTTTGCTTATTTATTCTCAAAGGACTCTGTCAATATTCATACATTATATTTTATTAAGTATCCATAATTGGATAGTATAATACTACACAAAAGTTTAAAAATGAGGTTTGTTACAAACTATGAAATATACATAGCATCTGTTAAGAATTGAGTCCACTTACCCAGTTATCATACAATTTTGGTTTTAAAACAATGCATTTATGGACTAGATCTGTTTTATGTATATTTTAAAATTTACATTTCCTTATGAATCAATATTGTTTACCTTTCATGTGTATAAATACATATACATGTGATGCAATTCAAAATTAAGATTTTTCAAAGCTATACATATAAAATCAGTACATGTGGAATTTAAAGCACATTATACATGAAATGAAAAGGCCTTTAGCATGAAAGACATATAACATGTAGCTTGTTTATAAATTGAAAACAAAGTACATGACCACTGTATCCCCAGAATTTTTACCTTTTTCTTCAGAAATAAAGCCCATTGTTATGCTTTGGATATGAAGTATACCCCCAAAGCTCCTGTGTTAATGCAGGTATATTCAGAAGTAAAATGATTGGATTATGAGAGCTGTAACTTAATTGGTCCATCTTGGTTTGAAGAGACTAACTGGGTGGTGATTGTAGACAGGTGGGGAGTGACTGGAGAAAGTGGGTCATTGGTGGTATACTCCGGAAGGGTGCACATTTTCTGTGGCCCCTTCCCCTCTCTCTGCTTCCTGGCAACCATAAACAAGCAAAGATCCTCCACCATATCCTTCTGCTATGATGTTCTGCCTCACCTTTAGCCCAGAGCAATGGAGTTGGCTCACCATGGACTGAACTTCTGAAATAAACTTCTCTTCCTCTAAGTTGTTTTTGTCTGGTATTTGTGTCACAGTGATGCTAAGCTGACTAACATACTCATTTTCTACTTGTTGGGTAAATAATAAAGTTCTCTAAAAAAAATTTGCTAGGTAATAGTAAATTTATACAGTTCTTGATATATTATTACAAAGTTTTTCATAAGAAGTAAATATTAAAAAAAAAAGTAAATATATTAAAATAAAATGAAAATTGTTCAAACAAACATGTTTATGTTTAAATGTGACCACATACATATGTTGACACATTTGTGAAGTATGATCTTTTACCATTATTATCTTATTAATGATTAAGAGTAGTTATTGGTCCCATTTTCTAAACTTTTTATAGTATTTTCAAATACTCAATTATTTACATTGACAATTTATATTCCCTTATGAATCAATATATTGTATACCCTTCCTGGATACACATACATATACACATGATGTGTATGAAGCTATACATATAAAATCAGTGCATGTGGAATTAAAGCACATTACATGTGAAATGAAAAGACCTTTAGCATGAAGAAAAGATATCATGTAGCTTGCCTATGAGTGTAAAACAAAATACATGGCTACAAAGAACATGTTATCTATCAGTTTCAGCATTTTATTTTGAAGCATAATAGTCCTACTTCCCTTTCCTTTTCTCATATTATACCACAATCTTAAAATATTACTTATGCATGCATCAAATATTCATATACTTATTAAATAGCTTGTTGAAGCATAATTCCTATGAAAATGTTTGCTAAAATCATGTACAACTAGGATTCATAGGAGGGAATTCTCTAGAACAGCTTTTCAACTATTCGTTGTACTATTTGGGGGGGAAAAACGAGGTTTGCAAAATTTTATTTTGCCCAAGTATAAACAGTTACTTTTCTAAAATGCTACTCCAGAACTTCAGGCATACACCTAATTTCCTTAATTCCTATTTTCTCCAACACTTTAATGTTTCTAAAATTGGGGTTATCATACAAATGATAATAAAATATCATACATATTTTATGGCAGTTTCTCCTTTTTTAAACAACAACTAAAAGTCATATTAAGTTGAAGCCAGATTTGCTAAGTGATGAAGACTGAAAAATACAAAAATATAGTATTATTCATTAAGGAAAAGCCTAAGTTAAATATCTTCTAATTTTCTATCCCTCCAGTACTACTTATTAAGGTTGGTATTCACCCTGAATCTTTCCCATCTCCAAAAACAAAGAAACAGCATAATCTTGGGCTCAATTTTTTTAAATGTACTTTTTCTACCATGGCAAATCATTTTATCACTTACCAGTGTGAAGAAACCAGAGAGTGATTTAGAGATTCCAAGGATAGATAATGGAGACAAAAACATACTGAAAAAAATCAAGTTAGTTGCCAGATTGACAGTATGAGTTATTCAATGTAGTGGAAACTCTTATGAGATGACAGATTATTATTGAAAGAATTGGCCTCACATTAGCTTGGCCAGGGTATGTGCTGCACTTTCAGAAACTAATCATGCAAAAGCCTTGGCTAAAAGTTACCTCAGTAGTCTGAGACTTATGTTGGCATTAAAAAGCCAGAGTTTCAGGCCACTCAGCAAAACTTGCCCAAGAAATCTACTTATTTAGGTCAGAAAGGAAAAACAATAATACTAACAAAAGCTTGTTCATCTATCTTGATTTTGCTGACATACTTTAAGGTAAGAAATTATCAATAACTTATTCATTTATAGTCATTCATTCTTTCAACAATATCATGATAAGGATATTTAACAATAGGCTAAATTACTTTTTATTTTTCTTTTTTTGGTACCAAGGATTGAACTCAGGAGTACTCGACCACTGAGTCACATTCCCAGCCCTATTTTGTGTTTTATTTAGAAACAGGTTTTCACTGAGTTGCTTAGCACCTTGCTGTTGATGAGGCTGGCTTTAAAGTCGAGATCCTCCTGTCTCAGCCTCCCAAAGTGCTGGGATTATAGGCTTGCGCCACCGCGCCCAGCGCTAAATTACTTTTATAGCTTCACCATCTCAAGGATTCTCCATTTATTTCTGATTACTGTAGATAATGTCTATGCAATTACTAATCAAGCGCTCAACATAATTTCTCCACCCTCAACCAAACTGTGAGGCCAAATAACATTATAGTTTTTCAGACTGTTTAAAATTGATTATTGGAAGAAATCGTCCAATCAATTTGCTAGGCTTCTCAGTGCTTTAAATATCACTGCACGTATTTGCCCCACAAGAGTTCATTCTGTTGTTTTACTGAACAGAATTTTGGAATTTGCCTCAACTGTCGAGATTTGTGTAGAAAACTTAAAAATTTAATATAAATGTAAACTTGACATTGTTTTGTCTATATCTGACCTGACAAAGGGAGAGTTTCAGCCATTGCATTAGGAATGTGGAACCCTGAAGCTCACAGTGTATTGTAGGAACTGGAACCACATCAATGTAGAGGCAACTCCTCTGGCATTGATTTTTAAATTACATCTTATTAGGACCCACCATAACTACCCAGTCCTCCTGCTTAGAGCAGCACTTCAACATTTTAACCACTTGGTATCATGCAGAGATGGTTTTACAAAGAGGTATGATGCTTATCACCAATTAGAAGATGAGGTTAGTGAGGAAAGGAGATGCTTTCATTAAGCACTCCTTCTCCTCCTCTCCTCCCTTCACCTTCCCTCTCCTTCCCACTCCCTCCTTCTCCTTTTCCTCCTCCTTCTTCTTCAAGGCTTGAGATCAAACGCAGGGCCTTCTGCAATTGTTCTTCTCTGAAGTTATATGTCTCAATGACCTTAGCGTGAAGTTCGATACAGATTGTTTACAATAAAAAGTGATTTTATATCAAAGGGCTGCAAGTATACTTTATTGCTTCTCATACAACCTCTGCTATGTTTGATCAAAAAAATTCCAACAACCAACAATTGGAAATAGACGATCTTAGTCTGGGAGAGTAATACAACTTATAGAAGGAAGTGTATGGAGATAAAACATTTGGGAGAAATCCAGGGTCCCAAGACAAGAGCCCAGTAGAGAAAACCTAAAGCCCTCTCTTAGTTTTTTCCTCCCCACTCCACTTTACTCTTTCTTAAGCCATTATGTCCCACTGTCCTATATGGAATTGAAAACTTGGGACTTAATCTTACTCCCTCGACTGCCCAGAGTCGATTCACTTACCTAAGCAAGAGCTATAATATATTTCCTAGGAACTAAGGAATTCAGAATTTAGCTTGATTCTGAAAAGAAAAATCTGAATTCAGGAAGATCAGGAGAAGAGAAAAAAGAAAAGCTGGTTTTCTTATGTCCCTAAATGTTGTCTTACCATCATTGGTGACATCTCTGAGTTTGTGTGTGGAATCTAAATATAATGAGAATTCTCTAACTCTTGTTTCCCTCCAAGCAACAACTTTTTCTTCATTAAAAGCAACATCTTAACCAAAAAATGTTCAATGAATGCTACAGATGGATTTATATTCTGATGTTATCTAGTGGTCCAACTAGTTCAAGTATTAGGCAAAATCAATAATAAACTCACATTATAGATAATGAGGAGAGTCTGGGCTCAGGAACTGTATCAGAGCTTTCATGAATTAACAAGTTAAGAAATTTTGATGAAAGTATGGAAAGTACTTCTAGAGCTCAAGTAATTGTCTAGTCTAGGTGGCATAAGTGTTACAAATTTGGTGTGAATAGTGGAAAGAAAATTCAAGAGTCAAAGCATATGTTTCAAATTATACTCTGTCATTTGTTAAGTGTGACTTTGGATCTATGCCTCTTTTAGCCTCAATTACCTTATCTGAATATTGGCGAAACACAAGTCCATACATGATGGAAATGTTGGAAGATTTAATAAGGTCATACATGCAAAACCAAATATAATAGTACTTGAAACACAGTAGATATTTAATAAACATTCTACAAAAACAACTTTGCTGCACTTGTGTGCTATCAACTCATAACTTAAAATATTTCTTTGTGCAAAGAAATTAATACTATTTCTAATATGGCCACTGACTGATACCTGCATCACTTGAAATCTGAGGGCTCTCTTATCTCCTATTAGCATATGTTAAATGATTTGAAGTACATGTATATATTTATTGAGGACCTACTGCCTTCATAAAGAGGCTTATAGTATAACAGTAAGAGAGAAATGCAAATTTCCGTACATAGAATATCAAGAATTTGCTCTATTGTCTGCCAGTTGATAACAAGTATATAAAAGTAGAATGTTTGAGGTGGTTTTATCAAATTATTGTGAAATGATGTATTTTTGTTTTCATTTATTTCACCATAGTTTGGATGTGTGAATGAGCCTACTACTTGCTTCACAGTTGAAATAAATGAAAACAAAAATACATCATTTCACAAGCTTTTGATTGTCATTTTATATCATACTCACCAATTCTTAGCTTTCTTTTTCTGTAAAATTACTTTTTATAAATAAACTAATTTTTTACCTTTCACATAAATTATAACTTGGAAAAACCCAAGTTACTTTAAGAAGTTCTTGATTTGCTCCCATCTAGTATAAGCAATTCCAATCCATGCTTCTGCAAAATGACAAACTGGTACTTGTCAAGACCTTGGCAACACGTATGAAAAGTGAAATCAAGGATATTAGATCCAAAAGTCTGTTACTGTATATGATCACTAAGGTTAGAAGGCAGCATGATATATAGTCTATATAGTGAGAATAATTGTAATATTTAAAATTGAAGTTTAAGAGCCACTGCTATCAAATTTCTTTTTATGTTATCTTGATATTGTGTGATTTTTACATGTAATTCACATATTTCATCAAACTTAAAATAAATCTAATATAAGAAAAATTAATACTGTAACTTCTGCCTTCTAGCACCCTTAAAAGGATTAGAAAATTCGACACTAAATTATGTCTGAGTAAATACATGCCCACAAATAGTAAAAACCATACATGCAAAAAGTGTTAAATAACTGTCAGTTATCACAGAAAAATTAACCTCAGTTTCAAAGCATCCAGAAAGATACTTTAATATTTTCAGGAGTTTTGATAATTTTAATCAAATTCTATTATTATTTTATGATTCCTTTATTCTATACACACATTGATGTTTTCAGAACAGTGTCTGTGTGTGGTAGCCAACTTTTTCAACTCTAATAATCGTTATTGTGCTTAAAGAAATCAATTTTCACAATAGACCAACCACTCAGGACATTCAGTGTAAAACAACTACACTTGAAACCACAAAGAATCTATAATACTGGGCTGCATTTAACTTGTCATTCTCACTTGGAATGACAAAACCGATTTGATCATGAATGGTCTCCAAAGATTGCCACTGTGCTTAGGGGACATGCCAACTTGGTCTAAGCACCATGAACTTAGAATCCTTAGAGCACAGTATCAGACTTCTTGTGGGGATAGTGGTGGGATATGAAACTCAGAGTTTAGCTAAAGAAAAGTTAAATTGCTTTTCAGTGAAAAATATACACCCTAAAAACCTTAATCATTGGAGTAGTATTTGAAAATCATAGCCTCAACAAATAAAATTTTTAAAGAGTTCTTGCCATTGAGAGCTGCTGTTCAATGGGTGTGAAATGAAACACCAGGCTTTATCCCCCTGAAATCTGAGAGGCAAGAGCTCAGTTTAACTATTCATATGTCTATGTTGGCTTTAATGATAAAGATCAACTCGATGGCATTTTAGAAAATTAGTTGTGTCTAATCCCTAGTGTCCTAGTCTACATTTCCTTTATTAATAGAACAGGATACACATGGCTGTGGGTGACCTCTTACCTCTTACTATGACTGTTGTAGCAGTCTGCAAATTGCAGCTGCTCTGTGAAGCCCGCAGGACTCTTCAAGGGGAAAATACTTCATCAGGCTTTTCCTAGTTAAGTCCTTAAAGTTTCTTGAGCATTTGAAGATTTCGTTTCAAAAGTTTCTTAATGCATAGATAAAAAAAATAAACATTAAGGTATTGATTTCTAAAATGCCTTCCCAAAACTACCTGCAATATTTTGCTAATGTTCAACATTTATGAAAAGGCATAATTAGCAACTTTTATAATAGCAACTTTTTGCATTCTTCCCTCCACCACCCACTGAAATTCTTGGGTCTTCCAGTAACAAACAAATAAATAGTAGTTATAAAAATGAAATAGCTAATAAACTAATAAAAAGGTAATCAACATCATGCATCAGGGAAGATGAAATAAAACAACTTTGAGATAACATTTTCCCCTTTCAGACTGAAAAATGTAAAATAAGTTGATGAAAATGTAAAATAAGTTGATTTTCCCCTTTCATTGTTAGGGAAATTAATACTCTGAAACATGGTTTAATGGTATAGTCCATTAAACATGGTTTAATGGTATAGTTTAATGGTATAGTCCATTCCACAGTTTCTTCCAGAAATGTGCATGCGTTCTAATCCAAAAGTTTCATTTTTTTAGAATGTATCCTACTAAAATATTTGTAAAACTGTGTGATGCTACATATAATAATGACCATACATTAAAATTATTGATTAACTTATGATAGAGCCATGCAATCCTGCAACTTTTAAAAATAATCAAATGAATGTATATTACAAATAAGGAAAAATGTCATATTTTTAATGAATATGAATGAACAGTAGAATAATGCTTATAGAATGATTTTTTCTTTATCTACAAATATATACATGCAAATGTATTTTTAAATCCATTTATTTAGCAGCCTACATAAAAATCTCCATCAGGCACAAATGTCTCAAATTAATATCTCCAGAGATGAACTACTGAATTCCCCCAGCATTATCCCCTCACTAAGTGGTACCTTTATCCATTCACTCACTCAGGAGACCAGGGATAGCAGATGATGAATTTTTTAATTAGCTTGATTATGTTAATCATTTCACAGTATATACATGTATCAAATCATCACATACTCCATAACATGCAGTTTTTAGTCTTTAATTATACTTCAATAAAGCTTGGAGGAAAAAAAAAACTAGGTACATTTCTCTCTTCTTATTCTTCACTTCCAATCCAATCCTAAACTTACTTCAAACCTGTCTGCTCCTCACAGCTCCATTGTCATAACCTTTATGTTGTTTCTATCATATTTTTTTTTTTGGTACCAGGGATTGAACTCAGGGGTACTTGACCACTGAGCCACATCCCCAGCCCTATTTTGTGTTTTATGTAGAGACAGGGTCTCACTGAGTTGCTTAGCGCCTCGCCATTGCTGAGGCTGGCTTTGAACTCGCAATTCTCCTGTCTCAGCCTCCCAATGTGCTGGGATTACAGGCGTGTGCCACCATGCCCGGCTCCATCATTTTTTTTACCTATTACAATTACCTCCTGTCTGATATCTTGTCTTCTCTTGCAGATTTTGAATCCATTTTTATATCCCTTTTAAAAATGAAGTTTGGATCATGTTCTTCATGCATATCGAGGGCCCACCTTCCCGTTTTTCACTCAGAGAAAATTTATACTCCTTTCCTTGGCCTACACTGCCTGCATACTCTCAACACTTTACTTCTCCAGCTGGTGACATCATTTTTGTAACAGAAACAATAATATTGTCAAATATTTTCTCATTCAGGTTTCAAAAGAACTACTTAGAGATACAGTGATTAGAAAATATCCTGAAAATAATGAGAGTTTATCCCAGGATCTACTATTTGAAAGTGGTTTCTTGCCTAGTCCTCTGCCATAGCATTCTTATGGTTTCCTTAAGATTCTTACTTTCCTCCAATCTATTCTCCCCAGAGAATCAGAGAAATTGTCTTTCAGCAATAAAATAATCACAACATTCCTTTGCTTACAAGCCTTCCATGGTGTGGTCAATGCCTGCCTAATCCGGCCCTGTCTAGCTCTCTACCCTCATCTCAAGCCATTGTCCCCTGGATTTCTATACTTTAGCCAAGAAGCCTCTTTTCAGTTGCTCAAATACAACAATCTGTTTTTCATCTCAGAGCTTTGTATGTACCTCTCTGCCTAAAACACTATGTCCTCCATGCTTTAAATAGCTGGCTTTTATATTTTCAGTATCAGTTTAAATTTCACTTTTTCAGAGAGGCCTTCACTGACAAGTAAGTATCTACTCTAATTTTCTTTCTCATTGTACTGTATTGATTTCTTTCATATAATTTATTACAAATTGAAATAGTTTGCATACTTGTCATCTCTCTTCCTAATACCCTGAAAATGATATGCAAAGCATATATAATAAAGGAGCTGATTGTGGGATCTATGAGTCATAACTGAGGAATCAGAAAGACCTCTTAGAATATAGCATTGAGTTCTGAACTTAGGGAATATGTTAAGAAAAGTAAAGATCATTCCAGGTCAAGGGGACTATTGGTAGAGCTGGAACAAAGCAGATGATAAATCCAGAAGACCGTGAGAGGTATTTGAGAACTAAGAAGAGAAGTGGGGAAGAAGGGGATTCATTGAGACTAGCGGGGGACATCTAGACTGGAAAGATAGGTAAGACAAGATGGTGAAGGACTGAGGAGACTTCTCTTGTCCTTTAACACTGGGGAGCCTGCCAGTAGAGCACCAGATCTATGATATGATATAAGAAGAGAAAACACTAGATTATCTTCTAAAAGACAAATCCATGGCTCCAACTTACCTCATTAATAAAATAAATATATATTAATATATATTTATTAATAAATATATATTAATAAAATAAATATAAGATCAGTCTACAATATGAGAGATGAAATAAGTATAATTATAATTAAGGTTGAATATATAAGAAAAAAGTATATAAATATTTAGTATAAATTCATATACATTTATAAATTGAACTTTTTTTCCCCCCAGAGCCAGGGATCCAACCTAGGGTCTAGCACATGCTAGGCAAGCACTCTATATAGTAAGCAACATTTCCAGCCTTAAACTCTTTTTTTAATAATGTAGTTTTTGGAAATAGAGCTAATTTCCCAAAAGAACCACTGTCCAAACTGTGCTAATTAAAAGGCAATGTAGTTAGTTTATAGAAACAGGAGCAAAATCATTCTCCCTAAATAACAGAAGAAAAAATTTCAGGGAATATAATCCACGTATCAGTTTGCTATACTTTAAAGACAAAGGATCTTGGATTTATAGAAAAACAAAAACATTTCAAGATAATAACACATAAACAAAAGTCATTAAATTGAAGACTCAGAAAATACATAAAACTTAGTATTTCCCATTTAGAGATTCATCCAATCACCTGAAGGAAAAAATCCCAGTAAATATGAAAAAGTCATTTTTTTTTCAATTCACAGAGTTTAGACATGAACTTATTTGACCCTAAATTCCACTGGTGATTCTGTCACAAAGTAATCAGAAATACACAATGTACTTGTTCAATTTGTTTGTACTATGTAAAATTGATTTTTTTCTTTAATATTAAAATTTAGTCCATCTGTTGAGAAAACAGAAAATGTTCTAAATATATACAAAGAGTGGAAATGCTTCATTCCACTAGCTGTATCCTGTGGTATATGCATTTTCATCAGTATGTTTGTCTTGCAGACAAAATGAATATCAGATGGTGGTTTTGAAAAAGGGCAGACCTAACATGAGGTGATTAGTTTCAAAAACAGATTTTTATTCTTGATAAATTATTACCAAATACAATCATCTGTTGATTGAGGATATAAAACAGATTGGTCATACTACAACCCACAGGTTAAATGAAAAACGGAAATAATAAGTTTATTTAACATGGCCTTGCATTAGGTTCCCAGCAGTACAAATCTAAGGCAAATAATTAGATTTCCAATTTAAAGATATACATTTGTTAAGCCAGACGTTTCCTGAGGTCATCTATTTCTCTTTTGGCTGGTCTCACTGCATTAGCAATGTATTTAGGACATTTTCATTCAGAATTTTATGTTTACTACACCTTGTATATCACCCTGATCAGTCCAGTATTGTAGTTTGCTTCAGGGATAACAAAGGGCAAAGGACTGATTATGATGACTCCTGACTGGAAATCAGATCCCCAGACACTGTTACATAGATATTAAATAAAAGAAAAAATAATACCTTAAAAAAATTCCCAGGGGGTAGGGGCGGGGAGAATTTACTAAGAGACAACTGGTAAACCAAACAAATCAAAACATACAAAGTAAATGGGACAACAAATTTAGCATGCATAACTTCTTAAATATCCACTCTCTTTTTTCCCTCAGGGTGACCACTTAATTTTATGATGAAAGATAAAAGGCTAAAAGAAAACGACTCAGATCAATAGTATGTACTATTTTTAAGGTGCATACTCTCCTTCCCTCCTCTTCCCCCTCCTCTATTTCTTCTGTAATTTACAGCTCTGCTGTGTAATGTCTCTCCAGGGAGCAAAGAATCCCATTACAGATGATTCCTCTGTGCAGACTTCAGCCCTGTAAATCAACAGGCTGAGCTCTCTAACAGACTTTAAATCCCTGCTTGAGTTAGGCTGGGACAACTTGCAAATTGGTGGGACCTGAAGCAGGAGAGAGAAGAGACTTTGGTACCAGAGTAAGTTACAGGAAAAGAGCTTACAATACAACTTGTGTTTCTGTTAACTTTCCCCCCATAACCACTGTGCCTTGATATAGAACAAGCAAGGTCCAGAAATAGCATTGATTAAAAACATATACACAATAGAGATTTCTCTTCCAAAGAAAAAGGGATTCTAAACAGTCCAGCAGAGTATATCAGAAATATAATATGAGCTGGGCTAATGCCTTCTTGGAAATAAGATTGTAAATGGACTATAGCACTTTGAGTGACATTGTATAACAAAGGTGTGCACAGGGCAGGGATGTTATTTCTAAAATAAATCTCTGAGGCTTCGATGTCTCACAGGAATTTCTTTTCCTACAGGCTTCACAGGACCTTATTTTTCAAAAAAAGAAAAGTTCCTTAGAAACCTACTGATGAGTTGAAAATTTTTGAGAGATTGCTAGTATGTTTTGTATAATGCAGTTCATATTTGAAATAATGGTTAATAATTATAAGAAGTAGGATACAGAATATAGCTAATTATATAAAACTTATTTGGTAATAAGAATACACATTTTATGCCAACATCAATCACATTAGAAGATAGACTCTCATATTTCCATTACAAAATACCCAGCATAACATGGTTTTCAACGTCCTTCATAAATATACAACACTAGGAGGACTAGGGATATAGCTCAGTGGTAGAATGGTTGCCTACCATAATTGTGGCCCTGCATTTTATCCTCAGTACCACAAACAAACAAAAAAACCTATGTGCAACCACTATTGAAACAGATCATCAGTGAGAAAAAATAGGAACAGGGAAAGCAACTCAATATCACAAATCAAGTGGTTTCTTAGGGTCAGTTTTGTATAAAATCCAGGCACTTGGTCTTAATGGACAACCCTTTCATTTTTATTATCAATATATGAGATCTCTTATCAACTTCCTAGCCAAGTTTGTCCCAATTGGTCCTAAACAACATTTCATTTTCTCCCCCTTTCCCATTAAATTATCTTTACGTTTAAACTTTTCTTGTCCATTTTTATGGTGGCACTCCAATTCCTCCCTATACCTTATTCCACTTATGTTCAATCATTAGCTAATCAGTCCATCCTTCCTTTTGTATTTCTCTACATTTGTTTCTACTTTCATTTCTATTAACATCATCCTAGTCTGAGGTCTCATTACTTCAACCCTAGATTTCAACTGTCTTTTTTCTTTTTCTTTTTCTTAATAAACTAAGGATTGAACCCAGGGCATTTAACCACCAAGGTACAATCCCAGCCATTTTAATTTTTTATTTTGAGATAGGGTCTCAGTAAATTGTTTAGGGCCTCACTACATTGCTAAAGCTGGCCTCAAACTTGTGATCCTCCTTGCCTTAGCCTCCCTAGTCACTGGAATTACAGGCATGCACCACCACACCCGGCTACCCTCATTTCATATTGTCTAACCTTTTTGCTTTGAGTTTTTTCCAGCCCTTCAACCTATGCACACATTTCTAATTAGTTCTAAAATATTTCTCTAACCATGAGTTAATGAAGTCTGGAATCTGAAATAATTACCTTTACTCAGTTCTGTGGTCTTAGGAAATTATTTTCAACTATGCTCAAATATTCTGAAAACTAACATTGATGTCTGCAAAGTAGTGAGAGAATGAATGGATTGAGACAAATCACTTTTACACAATCTATGCAAGTCAACACTTGGAATTGCCAGTCCACATTTCCCTCTTAGTATAAAAACAATAGCATATGATTATTAAACTGAAGGAGATTCTTAGAATATAACCTAATGGAACACTTAATGCAGGCATGATTATCAGTTTAAGGTAATCCTAGAGGCTCCATTGCCTTCTCTAGGCCATCATCCTAACCCTCAAACTTTGTCACTGTTAACTTTGATCACCAACAGGCTGAACATACCTCCAGATCAGGTCTGCTCCTCTGGTGAAAGCTGTGGTGACATTCTATAACAATCTTTGCTACAACTGGTTTTCTGGAAATCTCACTGTCAATCTTTAAAAGTTAACCTTTTCCTTAGTGTACATTATTATGTAGGGGCTCCTCTATGCTGCCAGGAAATTTCAGATTGAACTTCTAAATGAAACAGAAAGCCTTAGGGCACAACTGGGCACCCATTTGCTGCTTTAAGAATGGTATGTTTGTTTTAAATTGGTGTTCCATTGCTAAAGTTCAAGAAGAACCTTTTTAAGAAACCAATGTTTAAAAGATCTGATTTCCTCATACCTTTGGTCAAGGGTTCAGAGTTATTTCCTCTGTTAGAGCACCAACTTATCTTAGCAACAGCAAAGAAACTTAAAACCAAGGATTCCCTTTTCTTCATCTATGATTCATCAATCAACTTTCTTCCACAACATCTTTGCATTTATATCCAAGAGCTTCCATTCCTGATTTACTCAGCATGTACAATTTCAAATGTAAATAATGAAGGCTGAACTCCAGAACTCCCTTCCAATGCTCTTTATTCCTGCTTCTACTTACTTCAGATAGTACTTCCTTGATTTCTGGTACATTGCTCTTGTTTGTGCTCTCACAGAACTGTCTCCTTACCGCCACCCCACTCTACCTCACCACCACTACAGCACTTACCAACACTGGATTATGGTTGTTGCATAAACTTGCTTTCTCCCTGCTAGCTTAGTGTGTGAGTTCCTGGGAGACAAGAGACCATCATTTATTCACCTTTGAATTTCAAAATGTTGTACAATATTTAACATATACAAGCTGTTCCATAAATTGATTTGCTAAATTGAATTGGACTGACAAATTGCAATTCAAGCCATGTTAGTTATTAGCCAAGGCCAGGCCTTCACAAACAGAGGACAGAACTGAAATGAAATAATTATCCAGGTCACTGAGGACAAAATATGTGCTAATTTGGGCAAAGTAAGTAAGCAAAATTTTGCCTAACTGAACTAATCCATCATTTCATTGCATTGCTTAGCTCTGCTAATAGAAATTTGACCTTTTGGGGACATCTTATTCTGTCTTGTGCTTTGTGCTACGACTAAGTCATCTGTTTCATATTGATGCTGAGCATACCCTATACCTCTGTATGCTCAAAGACAAAAATTACATCATAATCTCTGTCAACTGTTTCATTGGGAAAGCCCTTGGTTCTAAGCAGGGTTGCCTGAGGGTGGTGCGTTGAAGTCTCTGTGAAATCCATGACTAGACCCACTTAAAAGACCACATCCTACTAATACAGTGAGTCACTGACATCTTCTTTATATACCAGAGTCAGTAGGTTGCACAACTAAATTCAACTTTTAGCTCATGGTTTCTCCAAAAGAGAAGTCTGGAATCTTCTAGATAAAAAGCACAACAGGGCTCTCCATACATTAACCTTTTGGGATAAAGATAAAACCTTACTGGATTTTAAGGACTATTAGAGGAAGAATATGTTGTTGTTGCTTTTTAACATAGACCAACAACTTGAATTTTTATAGTATACCTATTTGTGGACTTCTATCCTTTTCAGGCTCATTTGTAGTTGGTTTAAACAGGAAAGCAAAGGTGCTTAAACATCAAAGTGGCAGATTAAAAATTTAAATACTTGTAATACTTTGTCACTTTGTGATCATAATTAATTTTCTTATGTACATGTATCTACCTTAAGATATGGGAGCTGGGCGTGGTGGCACATGCCTGTAATCCCAGCAGTTTGGGAGGCTAAGGCAGGAGGATCACAAGTTCAAAGCCAGCCTCAGCAAAAGCAAGACACTAAGCAACTCAATGAGACTCTGTCTCTAAATGAAATACAAAATAGGGCTAGAGATGTGGTCCAGTGGTTGAGTGCCCCTGAGTTCAATCCCCAGTACCCAAAAAAAGGGGGAAAAAAAAAAAGATAATCAGGCAAAAGTTTTTGTTTCATGAGAAAGCACAATCTTTAAAAAACACTTTGCATTTGTAAATCTAAATTTTTCAAGCAACGATTTAATTGTAAATAATTGAAAAAAGTTACATTGGATATGTAAACCGTATTAAAAATTAACTATCATAGCTGGTGTGGTGACACAAGCCTGTAATCCCAGCACTTAGGGAGGCTGAGACAGGAGAATCGTGAGTTCAAAGCCAGTCTTAGCAACAGCAAAGTGCTAAGCAACTCAGTGAGACCCTGTCTCTCGCATGCCTATAATCTCAGCACTTAGGGAGGCTGAGACAGGAGAATCCCAAGTTCAAAGCCAGCCTCAGCAACAGCAAAGTGCTAAGCAACTCAGTGAGACCCTGCCTCTACACAAAATACAAAATAGGGCTGGGGATGTGGCTCAGGGGTAGAGTATCTCTGAGTTCAATCCAGAGTACCAAAAAACAAAAACAAAAAAACCCAACAAAAAATAAAATAAGGCTGGGGATGTGGCTCAGTGGTCAAGTGCCCCTGAGTTCAATCTCCTGTACCAAAAAAACAAAAAACAAAAACAAAAACAACTATCACACATACTTTACCTTTTAAAGGCTTAAAAGGAGGATTAAAAAAAAAAACTGGTAGCAAACACAATACTTAATGAAAATTTACAATCTGACACAGTTAGAGCTACACTATACTGGATAGAAGAGAGGAGTAGGAAAGAACCTGGAAATCAGAAAAATTCTAGTCTGAATCTCAGTTTTGCCAGTCATGAACTGTGCAACACTGGGCAAGTCACTGAACCTTCTGAATCTCTCTGCTCATTTAAAAAATAGAATTAACAGCTCTACCTTATCTAATTCTTGGGGTTTTCTTGAGAAGTTCATTAGGTAACATAAGGTACTTTTGAGGCAACAGCTTACCACACAATGTAAAGACATCATCATTACTATCTTAGCCCATGGATTTTGATGGTGACGATGGTCATAATGGTCTTATGTTTGCCAACAGAGGCATCCCTTAATGCTCTGCTGCTAGTAAATGTGATTATCATTGTTCCAAATTCATTTTTGTTCAGATTTAGCCACCGGCAAGACTGAAATTTTTACTATGACAACATCAAGTAAACAACTTGTATTAGTTCAAAATGAAGATATAAAGAAACACAAACACATAAACTACACAGCTGTGCTAGGAAAGACTACAGTTCACATTCCTTAAAATTAGTCTCTTCAGACTTCCTCCTCACTCTTGTTGGACAGACTTGCTATCAAAAATCAACCATATTTTATTAAATTGATTGTGAAAAGGTGAACCCAAGATTTTTCAGCCATAGGCTCCATGGATCCGCTTGCTGTAGATGGAAGTTTAGCATCTCCTATTCATGTTTCTTTTAAAAAAAGAAAGAAAGAAAAGGGGGGAAAGTGGGGAAATGGGGTAAAATAAAGAGACTAGTACACAATCTCAAATTGGTGTGGATAAAATGTGGTAAATACCAGAACCTCTAGCAAAGGGAAAAAATCAAAAACAAAAAACCTGCACCAGACATGTAGCTATTGATACTCTGGTCAGGAGGTAACCTAGACATAATCCACTAAATCCACTATGTTTTAGGAAAGCACCTGGAGGATACTAGCTTTCTTCCTAAAGTGCAGACTTCCTAAATAAAGAAGGTATCTTCAGCTAGCTTTTGCTTTTCAGGAGTGTTACATAAAGATGCAGTTTGCTTCAAGCCATAGTCCTTAGTGAAGATTCTGGTGTACCACAGGAAATAATTTGCTTTTCTGTGTATCATTAGTTAATTATTTTCTATAAGACTTTCTCCAACACTATTATGAGTTGGCTAGAAAAAGGTAGAGCCATCACTGTAGTTCCTTGACTTTTGTAAAATTATTATTTTTCAACAAAGGTATTTATGAAGAGCCTTAGCTAAGCTGGAAACCTCCCAAATCTTCCTCTTAGTGAGTAATAGCAAGACCTCCAAATTATTTCATTCTTTAAAAACAGGTGTCAAAAGGAGCTCCTCATCCCTATCAACTTTAAATTCCATCTATTTTTGCATTTGAAGAAATAATGAGATTAGATCATCTATGTAGTATATGCCTCAGCCCAAACCAGTGTCCAAGGTAAAACTCCTTTTGTGAGATATTGTGGTGTCATGTGAAGGGATAAAAAGTGTGTCAAACTCAAACAAGTTTGGAGAACACTGAATTAAACTAGGTTAAACATATTTCTCTTCCCCAGGATTTTTTTCAAAGTTACAATATGCTATCATGTATATGACACTCAGATATTGTTTACAAAATCTATCTGACATGAAACTTCTTCTAGGAACTCTGTAAAAATCTGGAAGAAATGCAGTTAAGAAATGTTGGTCAATGATGTGGCAAAAATATGTCAGATTTGTTATGACCTTCTAACATAGTTGTGCATTGTTTGATGACTAGTATAGGTTCTGAGAAATACATCATTAGACGATTTCATCATTGCTTGAACTTTATGGTATCTACTTGCACAAACAAATACAGACATCACTAGGCAATGTAATCTTATGAACCACTGCTAGATATGTGGTCCTATGCAACTCGTGACTATAGTTGTCCATGTGTGGTTTATTCTACTTATGCTAATCTACGTGGCCACAGAAAACCTATTGCCTTGCCAGGTTTTACTTATTTAAGGAGTACATAAAGATTGCTTTAAGGAAAGAGTAAAACAAATTTAATCACTGCCCATGATTCCAAAGCTACCTTTTCCATAAAGTCACATTATATTCAACTTATTTTCATTGAGGGGAACAGGAACAATTAGTGAATTACAAGACCATGTTTAATGAAACACAAAATATTGATGCATCATCATTTCTATCTGTTCTAGGGAGACTGGATTCACAATTTAAATGAGGGACACAGTGTAGCAGGTGAGATACATTTTAAAAGTAATGTCTTCATATCTAATACATCTGTATCTAGCTTCCAGTAACTTATATTTAAATTCTGTTTTCTAACTCTGTGTCTCTAATATACATTTCCCCAGTTTCCAAGATGACTGAGAAATGATGCAGCTCATGACAACTGTTATATGATTATTTCTGCTTCTATAGGAACTCAAATCAGATATCAACCTCAAAAGATTATTCTAATCAGAATACTAATGGTGAATTTTGCTGCTTTTTTTTAAACTTTCTTTTTCTTTTCTTTATTAAGGCAGTGGGAAGGATACAGATGTTATCTCTTTGTGGGAAGCTCCTCTTTTCTGAGCTGAAATAGAGCCTCCCACAGTACTACGGTAGCTCTGAAGTGTGCTCAGCGGCTGTGGCAGCTCAACCATGCAATTTTACAGCAGGCAGCAAACAAGGCAGAGAATTCAGGGTTAAAAACTCAAGTGAAGTTTTGTCTTCTACAGTAATGAAAGCTGACTAAAAGAGTAAATCAAATGGATCTCCTAACAAAATGAAAACAGCTGTTTGGCCTGGCTTGGTCTCTGATTTAGGTTAAGTAATTATTGCTCTAGTGTGGTTCAAGGTTGTTCTGTATTAGTGAAATAAGATATCACATGAAAATCATCCAACTTTTTAATTTACTGTAGCATCAGAAATTCCACTGTATAAAAAATTCCAGAAACGTAATCTTCTAAAAACTTTACCTATAAACCTTTACAAATACCAATTGATTAAATGTTCCAAGACATAATTACACAATACCTAATTTCATTACAGTAATAACCCTTAGTATCTATGCTAAGAAACTATTTTAATATTTTAACTTTAAAGCACAAAGTTTTTCAAATTTTACTGAATGGTATCTCCCAATTCTCAAATAGCTATATATTTTGCATAGAGACGTTTTTATGAAGAGCAACCAACAAGTACTACTTCTTGAGCTCCCAAAGGCTATTTTAGTGGTGCAAAACTTTTTTTAAGAAACTAAACTTTGGTTTAGCAGTAATGATTAAAAAGGAAAGCAATTACAATGATAGAAACAAAGCAAAAGAATATTCTTGAGAAAGAGATTTCTGTGTTTAATACTATTTAGAGTAAATGACTTAGTTACTTCAAATTCCTTTTCTTATTTGTGAATGCTTGCTTTCCATTTCTCTATCACCATTATTTGTGCCATTTCTCCCTTATTGAAGTACTATGTTTCTGTTTTAGCTTGCCTATGATTAAAAAAAGATCAAATCTGAACTGAAATAGAGCTTTTTTGTGGGGTGGTGATAGGATTTTTAAAAAATAATACCCTAGAAATTATTTTTAAATTATAAAAACAATCTAAAATGTTGTCTTATTCAAGACATTAGACTCCTGAAGAAAACAAAGACTGAAATTGTTGGTCACTTTTTCTAGCTATTAATTTTTAAGTCAACATCCACTCCATTACTGAATGGATGCTTAAATATATCAATAATAACAACACTAAAAGATGTTCTAACTCTAATAAAAATTAAAATTATAGGATTATATTTCTTCAATAGCAACATCTTTAGAATATTTTAATTCACTTGGTTACATTCAACTTAGTTTGTAATGAGATGGAAAGGAAGAGGAGGGACCAGGAGCAAGAGAGAGAGATTACATCAGAAAATTAATATTTAGAGAAAATTACTTAGGTGGTTTAAAGCACAGGGAACAGTCTCAGATGTTCTTCTTACAATTATTATTGCTGGACACAAAACATGACATATTTACCTTTCCAGTGGGGTACAGTTTTGCAGCTTTCCTAAGTCTAAATAGTGTTTCTCACTAGTCCTTGCCAATTATTCTAACTAGTGCTTTCCAGCACATCAGAATAACAGACAATAGAGTTATATCTTTTATTTCTCCAAAATGTTGATGCATTATAATCTTTATTTGGAGTCAACATTTTTTAAATAAGAGAATATGTCATATTTGGGCTTTCCATTCAGAAATTGTCCTGCAGAATTAGATCAATTGTGTAACAGTTTACTTAAGGATTTAGAGAAGAACTCGGTAAAAAGAAATACATATTGGAACATTTAGTTTTTCCTTTCAAACAGCTAACATAAAGTCTAATAAGTGAGATCTTCAAAAATGATAGTGTATATGAAGCCAGTCTATATTCTGAGATGTCTCTAATTCAAGGTGGGTAATAGAAGAATATTTCCAACACTGCATAGTGTTTTCCTTTCAAAAAACACAAAGCCTACAGTTGTTATGCTTAAGTCTTTGTAAAAAAGCAAATGTCATTAACTCACACTTATAAAGAAGGCTGGGAGTTGGAGCCACTTAAACAGCCACTTCATCAATTGCTAAGCCAAAGGATAAGGTCAAACTCTATTCTGTTCTCCGTAGAAATGTTTCCACCAGTTGTGTCAGAGCAATAATTATAGATAGATTCCTTAGGCTAAAAGCAAAACTTACCTCTGAAAATAATTTACCTTACTGCAATGCTTCTTTTGAGTCCCTGATTTCTCTCTAGCTCTCGACTACTCCTAATAATTTCTCCACCTGAGTATTCACCCCTTGAATAATCTTAGTTGCCTTATCTTCATAAATTCCATCTTGGGAACAAATGTTTTCTGAATCTACACTGAAAATATCTTGTCCCATATATGTAAACTTTCTATTTTTTCTGAATTTAGTCTCCTAAAATATTATGTAATACTTTTTTCCTTCTCTCTTTTTAACAGAATTCCAGGGATCAAAAATAAAATTAAACTAGTAGAATCTAAGAATCAATAATTTCTTTCTTTTTTTTTTTTTTTTGGTTCAGGAGATTGTTTCTGACCTTGTGCTCATCTTCAGAACGGACACTCTTGGAGAAAGAGAAAACCGACACCCTGGTGACTGCTATGACTGATGGCCTCCTTATCATCAGTGTACACTCACTGGCAAATGCTACTATAACTACTGAAACCACAAGTTGATCAGGTTAAACATTGGTCAAGGTCATAGATTTTCTGAGGTTGGTCAAGGTTCTCTAAATTCTAGCAATTCAATTGGCACTAGGTGAAAATTGACCCTCAGTTTAGCATGAATACCTAGAGATTGGGTTTTTCCAACTTAGTTTTGAAGAATTTATCCAACCAATGAGCACAATTCACCCCAAAGGGCACTTTTCTACTCCTTTGTTTCCTCAGTGTATTACTTTAATATTAAAAATGAGCAGGAAATGGAAACTTTCAAAGATTAACATTCTTTAAGCCTCTCCATTGCCTTCTTCCCCATTTTTCTCAAAACCCTAACAACAGCCACTTTCAAACAACCTAGAGCTTTCAAGGCTGCAAATCCTTCTGCATATACTTATTAAGGAATGGCACAACACTTTATATAGAAACAAGGAGACAAGATGAGATCAGATAAATAGAATACACAGACTATCCTGAAGAACATTTGTACTTGAAAGCTGAACACTGTTTATTACAATCACAATTTACACCCATGCAGTCAACCATTTCAAAGCATATTTTCCAAACATTTTCTTTTCCTCTTATTCCTCGTTAAAAAAAAAAATCTTTCTTAGCTCTAAGTAACCAAGGAACTCCTTAGTTTAATTATTTTGTTAAATACTATTTGAATGTTAGGTTTTTAAAATTCAGAATATAAAATAACATTATCATACCAACTTCTATCAAACTTTAATAGAAGATCTGACAAAGTTCTGGAAGCATCTACTCTGCATTAATTTGTGGGTTATTTTATATCACATGTACTGGTATAGTTTGGATCTAGAATGTCCTCCAAATGCTCATGTGTTAAATGCTTGGTCCCCAGCCAGTGGCACTGTTGGAAGGTGATGAAATCTTTAGAAGGTGGAACCTTGTAGAAAAAAGTTGAGTTGTTGGGGACAAGTCCTTGAAGGCGATATTGGAAACCTAGCCTCTTTCTCTCTTTTTGCTTTCAGTTTCTTATGCAGTAGCTTTGTTCCATTGTGCACTCCCTGCCATTATATACCACTTTGCCACAGGCCCAAAGCACTGGGGCCAACTGACCATAGACTAAAACCTCTGAAACCCTGAGTCAAAACAAACCTTTCCTTTTTATACGTTCTTATAAGTTCATTTTCTTGGTATTTTGTCACAGCAACAGAAACCTGACTAACATAAATACTTTTTCACTTGTGGTGGAAGAAGTATGAGAAACAGTGTCTCATCTTTCATGTACTGTAAATAGTGGCAGCCATATCAAAGCTTTACTAAAGTAAATATAGTCATAAATTTAATCTACTGAATCTTTTGTAGTAAAGTGTTCACTACTACTCTCAAATCACATGATTCTTGGATTAGGAAAGAACTTACCAACTATCCTTTCCAAACCCACCATTTTATACATTTATATTAGAATATTAAGGCCCTGAAAGATGAAGGGATTCCCCCAGGGTCACACAACTGGTTGGGAGATGAGCCCAGACTGGCTCTCCAGGCAACAGTGATAAAACAATCACATTTTAAGAGAGATTTTACCTCACATAATATCCAGAAGAAACAAAGATATGCTCCTTAAAGAACTCCCAGTTCCTAAAATGAAATATTTCAGTCCTCTTCTCTTAAGCACTTCCTCGGCAGTACCAAGTTCAGTCATAAGGGTTTGCTCATTCCCAATCAACATTGTTATTACTATTATTGCAGGTCATTAAACAACAACTCTCCATTTCTCCCCACCTTCAGCCTCTGGAAATCACCATTCAACTTTCTGTTTCTATGAATTTTACTAATTTAGATAGCTCACATAAGTGGAATCATACAGGATGTGCCTTTTAGTGACTGGCTTATTTAACTTAGCACAGTATCCTCAAGGTTAATCCATGTTTATAGCATATTAGGGGACTTTCTTCCTTTTTAAGGCTGAATAATATTCCTTTGTATGTATGTATGCACCACTTTTAAAAAGGATCCATTCACCTATTGGCAGACATTTGAGTTACATCCCATTGTTTTTCCATATAGTTTTGTATTTGAAGAAATTAAAGTACTACAGAAAATGTCTAAATCACAAATACTATTTTAATGTGACAAGATACTCAAAGCATTATAAGTTCCTGAAATT
Organism: Geosciurus inauris; assembly: GCA_004024805.1. NCBI lineage: Eukaryota > Metazoa > Chordata > Mammalia > Rodentia > Sciuridae > Geosciurus > Geosciurus inauris. Next base: position 79,315 of record PVHX01004288.1, on the reverse strand, counting down.
AGTGCTTAGGGCATAATGTAATATAAATCTATTATTATTTTAAAATAATCAAGAAACAAAAGAAAGAAAGAGATGGAAGAATACATGAAACAAGATTGGCAAAACTATTCCAGTAATTATAACTTAGTTATGATTTTTACAAAATTATATCTGGCAATGGATATATGTGGCTTATCATACTATTCAGCAGATCCAAATCAATCTATGCACTATCTTTTGGGAGATCTTAAATAGTTCCCTGATCCCTATGTATACCAATGGACCATTTCAACTAACACTAAACAGGTAAAGAAGAATGCAAAATCTTCTGATTTTTTAAAATTGTTGTTAAAAAAGAAATCACATGGAATTCACTAACTGAACCATTTTTAAGTATACTACTAAGCTGTGTTAAGTATATTCACATTGTTGTGAATCTTGAATTGTTTTTCATCTTGAATAGCTGAAACTCTATACCCATTAAATGACAACTCTCCATTTTCCCCACTCTGAGCCTTTGGCAATCACCATTCTACTTTGTTCCTATGAATTTTACTACTTAGTTACTTCATATAAGTGGAATCATACAGTGTTTGTCTTTTTGTGACTAGCTTAATTCACTTAGTACAATGTCCTCAAGGTTTAACCGTGTTGTAACATACAATAGGATTTTCTTCCTTTTTAAGGCTAACTAGCATTCCATTGTATGCATATACCACTTTTTAAAAATGTTTTAGTTATACATGACAGTAGAATGTATTTTGGAAGAATATACATACAGTATAACTTACTCTATTAGGTTCCCACTCTTATAGTCGTACATAATATGGAGTCACTCTATTGTGTATATACCACATTTAAAAAATCCATTTATCTGTTGATGGACATTTGAGTTATTTCCACCTCCAAGTCTTCATCCAATATAATATTTTCAAAGGAAACTGAACTATAAGATTCTCTGAGGAAAATTAAACTAAGAAGCCAGGTACAGTGGCACACACCTATAATTCCAGTGACTCAGTAGGCTGAGACAAGAGGATTGCAAGCTCAGTGGCAGCCTCAGCAACTCAGTGAGGCTCTATGCAACTTATCCAAGCCTTGTTTCAAAATAAAAAATAAAAAGGGTTGGTGATATAGTTCTGTGGTGAAGTACCCCTAGGTTCAATCCCCAATACCAAAAAATTAAATTAAAAGAAAGAAAGAAAGAAAGAAAAATTCAACTAAGTATCGAGGAGGAAGAATGGATGTATAATAATTGGAACAAAGTCTACCCACCAGCTCTTCTCAATGTGGTATCTAACACACCAGGGTCTGCAACAAATTGTGCACACCTCATGAAATTAAACAGTGGTTCCCTATGAAATGAAATTTATCATTTTTCTATTTTTGTTTTCCACACACCCCCATTTTAGTACTTCTTTGATGGAAATATTCAGAGGATACTCATAGAAATAAGTATATTTTAATTTCTTAGTCTAGAGATATGCTGTAAGAAAAGCTGTACTTTGAATGGATGAGGGTTGGGAAAGTGCCGAATTTTTCAGATTAAAAAAATATTTTGACTAATAAAATTTGCACTTAAATCCCAAATGTGTAAAAGAAACTAGTTCTACATGTATTTTACATTTATCTTGGTGACAAATATGATAAAACATTTGATTTCTAAGGAGCTGAGTGCTTGTGTTCCACTTAGCAACATAGAAAATGTCTCCAAATGGCACTATGATATCCTGAGGTGGGGGGGTGATAGTTATTTTACTGTTTAAGATAATGAACCTACTCCAGAGAATGAAACTCTTCAGATGATTGTAGTCCATCTGTCTGATTCAACACAAAATAAAGTCCATCCCAGATCACTTGCATTTCTAGGGCACTGAGAAGCCAACTCCATCTTATCTGGAGTCACTTCTACATTTCATATTTTGCTTCTTTTTTACTTTCTCAGTTCCTACTCCCACTACAAGGGACCATCGATCCCTTGGGCTCATTAAATTTCTGGATTAAATTATGTGGAGTGATTAATGGTGGCAGGCCTGGTACATGTTGAGGTCAGTGTGCTGAGCATCCTGTATGTCATCAACAAATACACCCATGTACATCCCTTGGCTCACTTTTTTCCTCCAGAGCCATAATTTATTCATCCCAGAGTACACCCAACCATCTGCTATTTATTTTGTTTTCTTTAAGCATTATTTCTCTTGGTTTGCTAAGCCAGGGCACAGGTGAAAAGTGGTAAGAAGCAAAGGGAAGTTGCTGTTGTTGGACACAGAAGGGGTGAGTTGAGTTCCCATGAGGAAGAGCATTCAGCTCTACAGACAGGGTCTAACTGTATTGTTGAATACTTAAATCCCTGCCTAATAGGAGCATTTGGGCCAGGCCCAATCATAACTAGCTAAGGCTAGACCCCTGGGGTGAGGAGTGTAAAGCTGGAGAATTTTAAGTATCCTTAATAGTAGCCCTGTAATAAACTGATGCTCTGAATCTTTGCTAGAGTCTGCACAAGACTGGGCTATAAATTTTACATTTGGCTAAGTGACTCATAAAGAAACACCCACCTGATTTCAGACATGCATTTTTGGCAGTCAGGCACTGGCTAAATTAGCTATGGTTCTATTTTTAGCTGCTTTCTTTCTCTGCCTCAAATACAATGATTCTATCTGTATAACACAATTTTACAACTATGTATGTCCTCCACTACTAATTCCTAGACTGTCTTTTGGACTAGAGGTCATTGGAGTGTGCTTCTTTTGCCAATACCCAAAACATTGGAATACATTTTATTTTTATTTTTTAATCTATAAGGTTCTGGCTCTATAAATTTTTTCATGAGTGTTCATAATAGTTTATTGAAATGTATTTGAGCTTATTTGAACTCTAACAATTCCTGTTATTACAGAGTGATAAAAATATAAAACCACTTTTTCTACAGGAAAAGTTGAAGTGTCTCTTGTCTGGGGAGATCCAGTGTTGATTTGAGGAACTTAGGTCAAGCTGGTATTTGACCTTTAGCAGGAGGCTGCCCTGGGTCTCATATTCTCAACAAACTGGGCCCAAGACAATAATGTGCTTTATAGCCCAGAGACTGATCAGTGTGTTTCTCCAAGGAAGACCTCAAGCTGAAAAGCCAACATGCCTGACAACTACCGTCAAGGTACCAAGGGCATAAGCACTAGACATTGGAAAACAAATGGAAAAGTACACACGGCTACATCTGGAATCCTAATGGGCCGCCAATGGTTCCCAGCTAAAGGAAGAATTACCCATGTTATTTTATCATCCCTTGCGCTAACTTTGCTGTTTATGTACAGCAATAAATGATTTTTTAAAAACATATTTGGGTCATTATGTCATATACCACCAGCAAGTAAGGTTGTTTTATTGTGCTTGGAGTCAAAATACACTGCCATACCCAGATGTACGGGAAGTTTAAAATCTCTTGTCCTTCTGTATTCATTCCTCTTGGACAAATGAGTTAAGTTTTTAAAAGGGAAATTGAGAATTTTTATGGCTTCTACTCCCAACTCACCAGTAAAATTTGCACCAGTATTTTTCTACCCAGCAAAGGTGCTTGGCCAATGATAACACTAAATACTAATGCAGAAAACCAAACAGCTTCCAACCAACAGGAAATGCCAGAGATTTTTTTTTTTTTTTTTTTTTTGGAACATGTCTAGCAAGTTGAATTCTTCTGCCAAGGCTGTGCTATAACCAAAAATTAACTATAAATCAAGAATATGAAGTGAAATCCAAAGGATAAAGCCAATTCTTCCCCTACAATGATATGCGGATTTCCATCTTCTTTCTGCTTTCTATGGGCAGTTTTAAAACTTACGGGCTCTTTAACTGCTTTATCACACATATCCAAATTTATCAACAAGATGAATCACTTTCTGAGTTTTAAAAAATTCCAAAATGTCTGATCCTTTATAATGTATTGTTTTACATGCTGTTTAATCAAGAGATCTCATTGGTTCCTTTTTCTACCCATTACCTACACTTTCCAAAATTTTGAAGCACAATTCACCCAAATCTATAAATCTTCTTCCATTCCATTATTAATTAGGGGAACGTTTTTTCACATGAATAAAACCAAGGACTTGTACAGCAAAGGAGAGCAAAAGTTGAGAAAAGCAGATGTTCAGATGTGGATCATGACTGACCTACCTACCCAGAGAATTGGTCCTTGTGTGAGTGTTTGGTTTCTAAAGCGGAGGATGCTGGCTTTCCTGTTTACTTAGCTTGCCCTGTCACTGGTTTTACAGGTGGCCTGGAAAGAAGATTTAGAAAATGTTTTCTCTCTCCATCAATGAACATCAAATTATTTTACAATGTGCCCTGGTACATGCATCATGACAGGTTGGAAGCCAAAGACAATCTCAAATGAAAAAGAGATGGTGGTTGTGGAGGGGAGCCAGTTTTTAGGTGGGAGAGGTAAGAAACTGTTTCAAAGTTCTTAATGAAACTATGTTATTTTTAAATTTTCACATCTTTTAGTAAGAGATGAGTCATTTTGCTCTTTAGCCTGGTACACATTCTCTTCCAGGTCTCCTTTTTTTGCAAAATCTCTTAAGTTTTGGTTACTCTTGCATTGTAGCAGACTTTAAAATTTTCAGAAGATCCCCTTAAGTATGTAATACAGAATTCCCTGGAACCAATACCATGATCTTATGTTTGCTATTAATGATTGGTCATTCAATAAAGCAGTTAACTTCATTCTGAGTTTCACCAGAATCTTCTACACAGGAAAGCCTAAACTCACCAGGGGTGCTTCCAGAATTATCAGAAGTCAATGTCTGATAATTTATCAGTGAAGGCTACAGTTTCATCTCTCTCTTCTCTCTTCTCTTTCTCTCTCTCTCCTCTCTCTCCTCCCTTTTCTCTTTGCTTTTTTCATGCTATTTATGCTATCTACTTTCACCTTTATCCTATAGCTTAACTTTTTTTTTCACCACTTCAGTGGTGATTTTGGCAATTATCTATTTCTTGGTTATGTTCTGACCCTCTCTTGTCTGAAACATTTTTGCTGCATTTCATCAGTACTTGATTTTTTTTTTTTTTTTTTTACATATTTCACATTTCAGGAGCACTTGAAAGTTTCTGGCTCATACCTCTATATTCCCTCAGCCCAGAAGTCTTCACAGATCGTCAATGTCAAATCATGTCCCTCCTCCTTCAAAACATTGCCAGGAATCATCTCCCAAACTAACCCCATATGGATCTGCTCAACTGAAAAAATTCAAAAGTACTGTTTGCACATTGCTGGGAGAAAATGCTTAGGAAAATGTTTCTGTATTCTGCAGATTTTTTTAAAATAATTGCTCTCCTTCTGTTCTTTGGTCTTTCGTTTGCATAATATTGTTGTCTTTGTTTAAACTTAAAGCTCCTGTGCATATGTAATGGTATTATTCTGAAATACTCTTTTTAATGTTTCCTGAATCCTCAGTTCAGTGCTCACAATATTATGTGGAGAAACATCACGAAATATGGCTGCTTGACTAAAGTCTAAAACTGCTTTCTGCCTATCTTGCTTTTTGATCTAGGACAGCTAAGTATACATTAAATGATCATTAATTATCCTTTGTTCTCATCAAGGTATCTTCGTCATACCCATGGAACTAAGAGTTTCTGAGATGATCCATAGTATACTCACCTCCCATTTGTCAATATGAAAGGGAATATTAGAGCTGGAAAGACTATAACATCTGAAATTTGTCCTCAGCATTTGTGAGAGTCCTCTCTCCTTTCCAAACTCAGGCATTTTGTGCCTTTCTAATGTCTAACTCCCCTCTTCCCACCATAAAAACAGCAAAATGTGATATTACTTATACTTTAACTGAAATTAATTATCTCACATATTTACTCTTTTGAGAGTTTTCTATTTTAATCTTCATTTCCTGTTATAGAATAAAAGCCTATCTCCTGAGAGCGGAATTTAAGGGATATTCAGAAAGTGAGAAGAATGTTATTGAAAGCAGAACAAGGGGCAGAGAAAAGAGACTTCTCTTTGGCTCTAAAATCATGCAGCATTTAATTCTGTTTTTTCAGATCATAGAGTAAATTTGCTTTTGTTGTCTGAAGTGTTTATCTTAGTAAAGGACTAACAGTATCTTCCTTCCTATTTTCCTTAATGCAAAGATTCCTGAACCTCAAAATTCATAGAAGCAGGAATCCTACGCCTCCAAACCTGGCCTGGATCTCTTAGAATCACTGCCATTCACATACTTCATTACCCTCACCATGGACAAAGTATATGATTTTTCCAGGGCCCCTCTTTGCTTCTTCTAGAATATAATTCACAATTATATGAACCAAAGTTTTATTTACTTCCAAAATCCCAAACAACTGAATCAACCTGACTTAGAAGAGACTAAATAGGAATTAAATGAGAAACAAGGATGGTAAGATGGGTGGTGGGAATTACCACCAGCCAAAGCATATTGTGAAGTGGCGTTATATAAAAAGAAATGGTTACTAGCAGATAGGATCCTGCCTTTTTGACTGATTCATTGACAATAATATGTCCTAACAAAGATATTCATTAACCCAATCACTCTTCTATCTTCTATGTGCTATGTTTAACTGAGATATAAATGACATGCAATAGATTGCAGATATTTAAATTTTTCTGACATTTATATATACACTTGTGAAATTATCACAATTCAACTTACTAATAAACATAATCATCACCTCCAAAAGGGTCCTCATCCCCCTTTGTTATCCTTCCCTCTCCCCAAGCAACTACTCGTCTGCTTTTTTTGGGGAGGATCACTGTAAGTTGGGTTTTTTTTTCTTGAGTTTTACACATGTATATATAATCATATAATATATGCCTTTTCATTTGGCTTCTCTCAGTATAATTATTTTGAGGTTCATCCAGGTTCCACTAGAACGTTCACTTTTATCACTGAGTAGTCGTCTATTGTATGGATGTGCCTATTAGGCCTTAATGAGTCTCTTCCACGTGGCAGTTACTGTGTTAGAAACTGAAACACACAGTCACTAAAGGCTTATCCTTGAAGGATCTCATCTGGTGTCTCCTACAGAAATGGATAAATAACTTGATTACGATAAAGCTTAATTTATGCCATAGGGCAGGTAATCACAGGACTTTGGAAACTCACCGAAGACCACGTAAATCAGGCTTAGGGTTCAATAATGCCTCCTGAAGAAACTATTGCTTGATGTGGTATTTGGTGGATAAGAAGAAAGTAGTGGCTGAGGTCAAAGAGATACAAGTAGTTCTTAATGATGGACATGATATGGGGCAGATGAAACTAGTGAGAAGGACCTTTATGCTGGGTAAGAAGCTAAAATTATATCTTGAGATGCATTGAAGCATCTAAATAGCAATGGAATGCCATAATTAAATTTGCATTTTACTACATAGAATGAAAATGAAGAGGACAAGAGAAAAGAAAGGGAGACCAAAAAAGAGGCTATCAAGTAACCCATGTGAGAGAGGACAGAGGATTAGGCTCAGATGGTGAATGTGGAGACTTCAGGAAATGGATAGACCAGACAGAAAGTGATACAGGCAGAGAAAACTGAGAACTCTATTCAGTGATTGATTAAATGTATGGGTGAGATACGGGAAAGACTCAAGAAAGTTCTTAAATTTAAGGTTTGAACAACTAGGTAAATAGAAAACAGATATAAAAGAAAGTAGAGCTGAGAAAGATAAATTCATTCTAACATTTTGAGTTCAAGGTTGTGTGGGCATTCAGAGAGAGAAGTCCAGAAATTAGATGAATGTAAATATAAATTTAAATTATACAGGAGTTTAGATAGATAGACTTTTCCACATATTTACACGTTTGCTGGAGGAAGAAGATAGAGAATAAAAAAGAGTAAACAGGCTTAATATATGGCTATTAGAAATACTGTTTTGTGGGAGAAAAAGTAGTTCATGCACTTACACATATTTTTGTTCCTTAGTTTGCTGATTCTTGAAGTATGATGGGAAGGGATGCCTTAAACTTTACAACAGAGAAGGTGCTCAAAACAAATTCATTATACACATATTTGCAAATTGAGTATATGGTCAAGCTGGGTCTAAAATTAGCTATCTCTGTGAAATCAATTCATGTGGATTATAAAAATGCTTCAATAATTAGTCTGGACTTATCCACAGCACATAGATGTGATCGATTTCTGTTGAGTAGGAACAAAAATTGCTAGTTACAAAATTTTCTGATATTTTATTAAATATGTAAAAGGAAAAAGTTCTTCCTGTTTCAAATCTAGCAATGTGACTTTGGCAGAATCAATGAAAACATATCACATTGGTGTGCGTAAATATATAACTAAACATTCACACAAAACACTACACATCAATTTTGTCATTTTGCACATTATACAGAATTTACCAAGTGACAAATTAAATTTTTGCTTAAAACAAAACCCCAATTCTCTCAATAGCACCCCACAAAACCTAGAAAAGCTTTCCTAATCCAAATTAAATCTAAAGACTTTAAATATTATTCCATTTTTAAACTAGGTTACCTTGAGGTAAATGACTGTAAGGAAGTCAGGGAAATACTAGTGAATCAATTCTCATTTTTTCCCTCCATATCCAGTGGAGAAGCTGAGCTTTAAGTAATTTTGCTTGGGAAAGTGTTTCCCAGATTAACTCCTTTCCTCCATGATCTCTCCCTCACAATATATTAAGGGGCAACCTTTACTTGCCATAGAAAAACAGACATGTGAATTCGATACTCTCTGCTTGTTGATATGTTTTTAAAGCTGGCAGGCAGAGTGCAGAATGTGTAATTTTTTTGTTTCAACTGCCACATGGTTAGCTGGAAGTCGACATTAGGACATAGTGAACTGTCTACTCTGATTTCCAAAAACAGCAAAAATATTAAGTTATGTTGAGGGGAAGATTCTTATATTTGATATTATTATACTGTTTCCAAAACATCATCCAATTTCTTCTAAATGGAGAACCTTACGAATGAAATAAAACAACAAACAATTTACCATCTCCAAAAGACATCTAACAATTTGCAACAAAATGGCTTAGACTCACTCATTTTCTGAAGTTTCTTTTTTAAAATAGAAAACAACAATGCTGTTTGGGATCCAGGTGCATTTTATGACTCTTTATAGAAATACTGTTTAGCTATTACTTGACTTAACAAAATTTAATATGTAAAATCTTTGTAAAGAAAATAAATTAGGAGGATATTAATTGTATTAGAAAAGCATTCTTTTGGGGGGGGGTGGCTACTGGGGATTGAACTCAGGGGTACTCAACCACTGAGCAACATCCCCACCCCTATTTTGTGTTTTATTTAGAGATAGGGTCTCATTGAGTTACTTAGTACTTCCCATTGCTGAGGCTGGCTTTGAACTTGCAATTCTCCTTTCTCAGTCTCCCAAAGTGCTGGGATCCTTCACAAGATTTGTTAACATACTAATCTCTTCAGTGAATTTTTTTTTTAAATTAATTTGTAAGGGCTGGGATTATGGCTCAATCGTAGAGTGCTTGCCTCGCTTGTATGAGGCATTGTGTTCGATCCTCAGCACCACATTAAAAAATAAATAAAATAAAGATATTGTGTCTATCTACAACTAAAAAAAATATTTAAAAAAATCAATTTGTAAACATTTGATTCACATAGCCATTGGAGAAATACATCTATTCTATAAGTTAAAGCATGTATGAATTTTTAAAAATAAGAATAGGTCCTTGCTACTCAGACATTCATTCTCTCTACTACATACTCAATTTTCTCCTAACATACCACAGTCTACCATCTCTCTACCATTAGGTTAGACTTTTTTCCTCCTCTCTAGAATGTGTTAACTCCTTATGTGTCATTTTCATTTGTTTAACCCAAGAAAATCCAAATGTGATGCATTTAGATCTGACAGCATCACTCCATCTCCCAAACACTCCCCTTCCAATTCATTAATTCAGGGAACTGCTAAACCCACCACCAGCTGCACAAGTCCAGACCTTGGAGTCATCCCAGTTCCTCTTTGCCTTCAGCCATACTTGTGTTTCCACCTCCTTAATGAGGCTTAAATGAATGCACTTTGCTCCCTCTCCATTTTTCACTTAGTTCATATGGGCTCCACTTCCCCTACACAAATGCACAGCTAACTCTACAGATGTTCCCTTCTTTAATTCCATCCTCCATATCACAGTTATATTTTAAAAATGCAAATCTAAGCAAAACATTTCTGCTTAAATTTTTATTAAAATAAAGTAAGGCCTAACTCCTTAAAATGACATAAGACCCTTTCTACCCCTCCCCACATCCAGTCTGTACTTCTACCAAAGAGAGCTACTTGTCATCCCCTATGTGCCTCCCTCACCGTCACTTGTGGGCCTTTGTGCCATTTGTTCTCCCTAATAGGGATCTACAACTCTCTTAAACTCTTTACCAATTGCCTTTGCTTACTTGCCTTTGATGTCTCATTTCAGGACATTACTTCTTCCACAAAGCTTCCCTGACTTGTTTCCACCCTTTACAGGTCAAAGACTACCCTTCCTATGTGTTCTAGAAGTTCCCTGTACTCAACCATACCATAATAAATGTATATAATAAATTTCTTGTACTTGCATGGCCACTTGCTATCTCCCTTTCTAGGACTACAAACATCCTGAGATCAGGAACTGTACTTTGTTTTACTTTCTATCCCTAGAACCAAAAATAAAGCTGAGCACATAGTAGACTCACTCGGGCAATAAAAGAATGAATAAAGGTATAGAAAGAAACTTAAGCCAAGGATAAAAGGCAACAAAACCAACCAACAAACAAAATAAAACATTAATAATAAAGTATCAGCATGACCATTCTTAATATTATCTTTTTGTTCTTAATATTATCTTTTAACTCAATGTGTTGGTCTTTCCTTTCCTTATAGCCTTATATTCTTAGTTTCCCAATACATAAAAATGAAAACAAAAATATGTTTATTTATCTTTTTTGAAAAGCAAAGATAAGCACATTCTCCTGAACAGTAATAATGAACTATTATTTTAAATGAAAGGTATGCTTCTCTATTGATAGAAATTTCAGGGCAAGGGAACTTAAATAAATAACATAAAGGAAATCCTGAAAGTACATTTTAGAAATAATATCAAATCTGAACATACCATTGGAACTTTTGTCTCATTATTTATAGGACCCTGGCCTTATGTAAAGTGAATAGTCATTCTTTTATAAATTTGAAGTTTGATGTGAAGTACTGGGCTTTCCTAAGGTAAGGAATCATCGTGAGGCACTGAAAACCAAGAGACTTTAGCCTTATGAAAAAAGAAAAAGCAAATTTTGAAATTACATAATGAATAATGTTCTTCTAACTTGTCTTGACTTTAAAAAAATGATCTCCATTTTCTCTTTCTTTTAAATGTGTGGCAAAATCCCAAAACCTAAAGATTAAAGTATTTAATCACTATTCATTTCCTCTTGGGTAAAATGAGAAAAATTGTTCTAGATCAATGTTTCCCAAACATTATTCCAACTAGAAAGCTTTTCTTTTTTCAAAATAAACATTATAGAGATGACCAATATATAGAGAATATAAAAAATTTTTCTGTAGGGAGATGAAACAGGAGGCAGTCTTATCCACACACACTTTGCCCCACAGCATGCTGCTTCTAATGTGCTAGGAAATCCATGGCACATGGCTTTAAAAAACACTTTTCTGTGAGATCCCCAAAGACCCCTTTCAAATACGAACTTATGGGATTCTAAAATTTCCCAGCATTTCTGAATATGCAGTTACCTGAAGAAGAGAGGTTAAACTGTATATTCTTTATACCTAGAGAATATGAAAAGGAAATGTTGTAATATAGGTGTGTTTATAATTACTGCAGTTATGAAGGAGAGATTTCTGTGCATCATTAACATAGAATTGATAGATCTTATAATGTTTCTGTAATTATTTTCTTTAAAATCTATTACTTTCCATTGTTTAAGGGTATCTGTTAAAGCATGAATAGTTAAATAAAAAGGAAAACTGTTCCGGAAAAACTCTTCACTAATATTTCCAAATTGGAAAGTGAAAAGAGTGGATTTCATGGAGAACCACAAAGTCATGACAGGTATTCAGTTTAAAGAAAGCCTGAGACTCTCAGAGACTGAAAGCAATGAGCCAAATTCCCCAAAGTCTCAAACAGTTTCCACCCCAGGGTAACAAAAACAAGAACTCATGTTTGTTTGTTTTGGAGTCTCCTTTTGGACCTGGAAGGTCAGGCTCTGAACAGCCATGCCATTGTTCAGCATCATTCATCCCGATCATGGTCTAGCACCTGACTAGGAATTAAGAAACCTGGGTCCTCTCTCTGATTCTGTGATCAGTTCACCTGGGGTTTTTTGAAGAATCATGATTTCTTCACTTCAGAGTATCTGAGAAATGATCTTTCCCCCTCTGGATGATGGAACAATTAAGGGGATTATGTTATCTCCCACTACTTGGAAACAAGTTAAGAATAGTCATGCTGATACTTTATTATCAATGTTTTATTTTGTTTGTTTGTTTTCATTCTTATGAACAATGGTTATCACCTTACTAAGGAATTATTCTGTGTCAGGACCTGTTCCAAATGTTTTATATAAATTAACATACTTAATCCACACAAAGACCCTATTAGCAAAGTAAATTACAATCTTCATTTTTCAAATAAGGCAGTGAAAGCACAAAGAATTTGCCTAAATCACGCAGCTAGTAAGCAGCAGAGCCAGAACTCCAATGCAGGTATTCTGGCTTGAGTTTTTGTTCTAGAGCACCCTGCAATGCTACCTACCTCTTCACAGATGCTCTCAGATGTTCCCAAATTTAGAGCTATGAGGGGAAGGAACAAGAAGGCTAGAGTACACACCACCTCTGAATTGCCTATCTAATCGAATTAACTATGTTTACCCTCACACAGTCATGGACTTCGGTTCTTAATTTCCCCCATTCTTAAAGAAGGATATGATCGCTCTATACGATGCAGATAGCTGAGTAATTGGGTAGGGACAGAGTTAAATAGTTTTAAAATGGCATTTTTAGCTGAATTGTGCTACCTCTTGATACATGTGCATTTAAAATTTAAAAAGATTTAGAAATTTTGTTAAATATTACTCCCTACAGTCATTTTAATAATACCACTGTTCAAAACCCAGACTTTCTATTACTGAAACTTGGCAGTGAATATTAAAGTGCCAAGATGATGACAGCTTATAAAGTAAAACCTATTGCAGAATAGTCTCTGATCAAATTTCCACAATGCAGATGTTCAACTGATTTCTGAAAGCCTATATGTGTTCATGATTGTGCTCTGTCCTTACCGGTTTTTTTTTTTCCCCTCCCCCTCTAATTAGGAGTTCTATGAGCAGAATGTACAGGATAAGGGACTTTTAGGTCCCAGCAGAAACAAGAAAATAATTAAAAGTGTAGTAGGTTGTTGAATACAGCTGCAAATGTTGAAAAGTTTCTGCCTAATGTAACCCCGCACAATCTCATTCCTACTCCCCAAAGATCCTCTGGGTCTGCCTTAAATAGGAGCCAAATAGGACAATGGTATCTGGAACGTTTGGCCTTACTGTAGTTTGTTTGAAGACATTACAGTCAAAAGCCTCTAAGCAACTACTGAGCTACACTACACACAAAGAAATCTCTCACACAGGAACTATGAAATGATTTAACAAGTGTCTTTCTTCTAAGACTTTAAAAACTTTTAAAAGTCACAATGAGTCAAAGGGTTTGAGGAGACCTTGAGGCTAAGGAAATATACACTGTTGGGGTTGTATTTACCCCAAACCAATATGGAACTCAATTCACAGATTTAGAAAAGCACACGGCAAGCTAGAAGAAATTAGGCCTGGGTGTTAAATCCAAACCCTTGGAACATGCATATAAAACACTTTGTCCAGGGCAATGTAGACATGTCTTAAAGTGTACATTCTGTGCACTGATACAAATCAACTGCTGTGAAACCAGAACAAAGTTGAAAGTATGGGAGCAATAAGAAAAATACGACATAAAGGGGCAAAGTAGCAAAAAGCAGCCCATGGTCCATTGCTGGAACTTTGCTAAGGGGCAAATTCAGGAGGCTCTGAGTCTCACCAAACCCAGATGGTAATGCAAAATAAATGAGTAAGTGCTGAGTAATTATTTATCAAGCAGCATGATCATTCCAGAAACACAGAAAATATGCAACATAACAAGAGCTATTAAATAGACCCAGCAGAGTTTTGAAATGGGGCAGTAAAGAAGTTCACATTGATTAAAAACTAAAATGAAATCTTGGTGCTTTTGATTTGCTTTGCAAAACAAAAGTGAGTTATTGATTTCCATATGTGGTGACAGAAAGCAAAACTTTCTTGAATTTCACACAAAGGAGATGTGATTTTCAATGTATTCTCCACTCCATGCCAGACTCCAAATGATGTTTATCAGGCTTACCAAGAAAAACAATAAGAATACATTAGTAACACAGAAATATAGGTGTTGGATTCATATCATTCCTTAAGGGAGTTCATATATATATATATACTTTTAGTTTGATCATATAATTTTGGGAAAAAAAATTTTAAATTACTGCGGAACTTACCACAATTATCTAAAGAACGAAGACTTCTTATATTTGAGGAAGCAATTTTTTCTTTAAAAACTCTTTCCAGATCCATTCACAAAGTTCTTTCATTGTTTACAATTTTAGCATACATATTTGGGCTCTTTTGAAAAATGACCACTACTTCTATTACTTCCTCAAAATAATATCTGAGAAAGCCAAGGAAAACCTTCAGGAAAAATACTGTCTCCTGAGAATCCCAGTGGTTGTGTCATTTTTCATATGCTACCCACCACTTTCTATAACACATAGGTAGGAAACTACCGTCATCATAAATTGGGTCATGTATCTCAATCAACTACCACCTAAAGAAAGCTATGGGATTAGAAGAAGGAAAGCAGCAATAAGAAATCCCTACATTCTACTGCTTTTATAGTAAAAAGTACATCTTGGCACCACTGAAATAGATCTAAATTACTCACCCCATGTGATGAAAAAACACAGCTTTCCTATAACCATGGAGATGTCACAGGCCTATGATATCCTTCAGCTGGGAAGTACCTATGTTATAAATCTTTGCAGACAGGTCCAAAACTTTATTATGGTGTTACTTAGAGGAAAAGGAGTATATTCCATTGTATATATATATATATACAATGCAATATACTCAGCATTTAAAGAGAATAAAATTATGGCATTTTCAAGTAAATAAATGGAGTTGGAGAATATCATACTAAACGAAGTAAGCCAATCCCAAAAAAACAAATGCTGAATGTTCTCTTTGATAAGTGGATGCTGATCCAAAATGGGGGAGGGGACATGGGAAGAATGAAGAAACTTTGGTCAAAGGGGAGAGAGAGGGGAGGGGGCACGAGGACAGTAAAGATGGTGGAATAAGATGGACATCATAGCCCGAGCTTCATGTATGACTGCATATATGATGTGATTCTACATCACGTACAACCAGAGAAATGAAAAGTTATGCTCCATCTATGTACAGTGAATCAAAATGCATTCTGCTATCATGTATACCTAAGTAGAATAAATAAATAAAATCAATAAAGTATTAATCTGACACAATTTGTTATTCAAATTTTTAAACCATTAATAAACATATACATTTAATAAAAGAATTCTTAATGTGAGCATATTTTTGAGACTGTCTTTTATATAATCCAAGTAGACTTCAATATATCATTTTTAAGAGCTTTACTAAGGCATAATTACATAGAATAACCTGAATGTCAATATATATGTCTACAAAACAATCCTTTGAATATGCAGGCAAAAATCTGAATGACTTATAATGGAAATAAAATTGAATTGCTATTAGCTTTCCAATGGCAATGCTTTATGTCCTATGAAACTGAAGTCACATATTTATGATCCTCAAGGAAATGATATATGAGCCAAGAGTTTTGTAAAAATTCTAACTCTAGTTGAAAGCCACCAACATGCTGTTAGGAACATGTAAGAATTCAGTAAATTCAGTAAATATTACATCCATGAGCTCTTCCATAGAAATCTATTTTTAAATTTCATGCAACCAAAATGACTACAGGAACATCAATTGGTGATAAGCATTAAATACAGTTGTTTTTAGAATTAATACCAAGTAAGAGTTAAAAGAGAAAGTTAAGGGGAAAAAGCAAATGGTATGTAGTGGGTATACACTCTGACAAGGTAGATACAGAACAACTATATTTTTATGTAAAAATAATTTTCTTAACTAATTTCATAATCATTTTGATGGAAACATCCAATTTGTGGACTTAGATGCTATTTCCCACTACAAGATACAAGGATTATTGTATAAATGGCTGACTCTAAGTTTAGGGGAAAATGTGCAAAATAAAGCCCAAAACGTTTTGTCACACCATATAACAAGAAAGCTATTAAATGCTCAGGATCATATCAAAGGATTCATAAGTCAACTGATGAGGTTCATATTAGTCAAAGATAATTTGATGTCATAAAAAATAACAGTTATAGTAGACTGAAGTACTTCATATACCTAAATCCATAAATTAACAATACTTTTTTAAAAGTCATCTGAGAATTTTAAGTGTGATAGTTTGAAGATAGCCACAAATTCCTTGCCATTCTCCAGCTCCATCCATTTACTGGCAAATGCCATTTCCTTCTTCTTTATGACTGAATAATCCGTGGTGTATATATACCACAGTTTCTTTATCCATTCATCTGTTGAAGGGCCCAGGTTGGCTCCATAGATTGGCTATTGTGAATTGAGCAGTTATAAACATTGATGTGGCTGTGTCATTGTAATATGCTGATTTTAACTCCTTTGGGTATCAACTGAGGAGTGGGATAACTGGGTCAAATGGTGGTTCCATTCTAAGTTTTCTAAGGAATCTCCACACTGCTTTCCAGAGTGGTTGCACCAATTTGCAGTCTCACCAGCAATGTATGAGTGAACATTTTCCCCCACATCCTCGCCAATATTTATTGTTACTTGTATTCTTGATAACTACCATTCTGATTGGAGTAAGATGGAATCTCAGTGTAATTTTAATTTGCATTTCTCTAATTCCTAGAGATGTTGAACATTTTTTTCATATATTTGTTGACCATTTGTATTTCTTCTTCTGTGAAGTAGTATATATACACAATAGAATTATTACTCAGCCATAAAGAAGAATGAAATTATGGCATTTGCCAGTAAATGGATGAACTGGAAAATGTCATGCAAAGTGAAATAAGTCAGTCCCAAAAAACCAAAGGCCAAATGTTCTCTCTCATATGTGGATGCTAACTCATAACAAGGGAGATTAGAGGGAAAGTATAGAATTTCATTGGATTAGACAAAGGTGAAGGAAAGGAAGGAAGGGGGTATGGGAATAGGAAAGATAGTAGAATGGATCAGACATAACTTTCTTTTTTTTCTCACAGAACTTACAGTAAAAAATAAGATGCAGGGCTTTCTAGGTTTAAATAAAATTATTTCTCATCTCCAATCTCTCCTAGCAAAAATATTTGCAGTTATAAATGGCTGTGGGGCAAAGATCAATTCCACCATCCTACAAGCAAAGCATGGCTTTGAGAAAAGATTCCAAGTGTGGCTCCAAAACCCTTTGATGAGAACTTTAAAACGAAATAAGTATGTGTTTAATAGAGTTTTTAAGAATCATACAGGTTGCAATTTCTAGACCTCTATGCTAGACAAGCAGGCCTCCAAGAACCTTAAAGATGTGCCCTTTCAACTAGGTAACAGGCTTATAAGATTCTTTTTTTTTTTTTTTTTTAAATATTTTTTTAGTTGTAGATGGACACAATGTCTTTATTTTATTGGTTTGTACGCGGTGCTGAGGATCGAACCCAGGGCCTCACGCATGCGAGGCAAGCGCTCTACCACTGAGCTACAATCCCAGCCCTTATAAGATTCTTAATGTCATTGCCAAAGCACCCAAGCATTCAGCTCAAGGTTGAGAATATATATTTTAGGAATGAAATGTATATATGGATTTTGTCTAATGAATTATATTTATAATTTGATACATAAGAAACTCAAAAAATTGTTAAAGAAAACGGTATCAACTTTTACCAAAGGTCAAAATGACAACCCCAGAGGAAAAGAGGAATTTTGGTTCCCAAACTTCTGGAGGAAAATTGACTGGGAAGGTCATTCCATTGTAAACCCAGACTGGAAAAAAAAAAAAAAAAAAACATTTCCAGGAAATAGAAATGAGCCCTAAACAAAGAACTGATGACATTTTGCCAGCTAGAAATCAGAATTTCCATAAATGTTCATGACTGGGGATATCTACTGTGGAAATATTAAGCTTTTGTCACTGCTACATGTTAAGTGTTTGGTGGGTGGGTGGGAAGGAACAATAGATAAATTTGTTTCTAATTCACAAAGTTTAAATTGAAAAAAACTACAGTGGTAAAATGCTACACCTGAGAAATTACACCCAAAGAATTTCATTCACATCTGGAACTGATTCAAATAATAAGTATTAACACTTCAAACAGATACCATAATGAGGTAAGATTAGGGTTTGAGTAGGAGGAAGATAAGTATATTCTGCACTTGGAAGGGATTGCAAATAGTTGTAACAATAGGGCATCCTGAAGCAGCTTATATGTGGCCACAAATCTTTACTGCTCCTCCCATAAAAATGGGGAATCTCATTTCCTTTCCCTTGAATCTGAGCTAGATTTGGTGGCTTAATTGACTAAAGAACACAAAATTGATATCTGAGAAGTTCTTATAGCTTGGAAGCCTTGCAGCAACCACCTATACCTCTTAAAATTCTTCCTGGTAGGCCTATACATGGAAGTCCAACTACCCTAAGACCACTTTGCTGAAGAAGCAAGGTGTAGGCTCCATAGACAGTTCTAGAGCCTGCTCTTTCACTCACCCCCAGGAGGGTTCCAGAAATGTGAATGACTAACCAGAATTTCAAATGAAGAAAAAGTTTCCTACCTCATTCTATTCTTTTTTATTTTTTTAACTTTATTTGTTTATTATTTTTTTATGTGGTGCTGAGGATTGAACCAGTGCCTCACATGTGCTAGGCAAGGGCTTTACCACTAAGCCACAATCCAAGCCCTCTCATTCTATTCTTTAAAAGCTTAGGTAATAACCCAATGAAGACAGTATGATATATCAAAAGTACTGTAAATTACACAAAAATAATGTACACAATCTCTATAATCCCTAAAATGACCCAAACACATCTCCATAATTTACATATTCTCCAGGTCTATGAAATGACTCATACGCTTTGCTACCAGGTCCACATATGAGCCTACCACATTGCATTCTGGCTATCCTGCTATGTGCTAACCTCCAACTACACATAGATTTGGAGTCTGTAGCCAAGTCAACACTGAAAGATAATTTATTTTCACATAAGAAGGGCAAGCTTTTATCCAAATCCATCACATCTTTCCAAAATATTGTGCTTTTTTCTCTCATTCAAATTTCCAAAAATCTTTATTTGGATATTGTATTGATTTTCACCCTGGATCTATAAAGACTAGTGAAACACTTCAAAATATTCTCATGCCCCTCCTTAAAAGCATTAAATTAAATTAACAAAGAGAATTTGAGGAATTTTTTTTATTTTTTAACTTCGTCTCAAGAGAAAATCAAAGACCATTTTAGATATAACTTCATAATTTTTAAAATTTGAGATTTAATGTAAGTCCTCTTTAAATTTTTACCATTATATCTAAAGGAATGAAGTACCATTTTCTTTTTTTAAATTTTTTTTAGTTGTTGATGGACCTTTATTTATTCATTTATTCATATGTGGTACTGAGGATTGCCAGTGCCCCACACATGCAAGGCAAGTGCTCTACCACTGAGCCACAATCCCAACCCCTAAGTACCATTTTCTTCCCTTTGGATTTAGAACTTTCAAATATGTGTACATGGCTGCAATAACTTCTCTTTAGTCATGGGTTCCCTAACTATTCTAAGCTTCTGCAATTTTCATAAATTTTATTTGTTCTTTTTAGTTATATGTGACAGAACCTATTTTGATATATTTATACAAACATGGAATATATATTATTCTAATTAGGATCTCAGTCTTGTGGATGAGATTCACCATGGTGTAATCATATATGCACACAGGAAAGTTATGTCTGAATCATTTCACCATCTTTCCTATTCCTACCCATCCTCCCTTCCCTTTAGTCCCCCTTTGTCTAATCCACTGAACTTCTATTCTTCCCCTCCTACCCACCCCACTTTATTGTGGGTTAGCATCCATATATCAGAAAGAACATTCAACCTTTGGTTTTTTGGGATTGGCTTATTTCACTTAGCATGATAGTCTCCAGTTCTGTCCATTTACTGGCAAATGTTATAAAGCCATTCTTCTTTATGGATAAGTAATATTCCATTGTGTATATAAACCACATTTTCTTTATCCATTCATCTGTTAATGGGCATCTAGTCATCTAGGTTGAACATTTCTCACCTCAGCTCATAATAAAAAAAAGTTTTCTTTTGCTTTCATGTGTGATACAATGACAGCTGGAACCTAAAGCAATGTTCCAGGAGGGTCCTGAATTTCTTGTCATTTATTTATATAGTATTCCTCCCCTGTTGCCAAACAATTTTAGGATAAATTTAAATTGGAAAATTTGGGCAAGTTCAGCTACAAAAAAGAATTTATTATAAATGGAGGATTTTCATCATTTCTTTTGAATTTTCTAGTTCCCTTTTCATATCCTCAGCCAAAAAGTTACTGGATCTAAAAACTGTGTAAAATTCTCTTAGTTTTCATACAAGTAAAAGTTTTCCTTTGTAAATATATTTTATTCCAGGATATTTAGCTCTGTCTTGTAGTGTATGCCTCCCTTTGGCATTTTGAGTACATTTCCCATTTTAACAATATATGTACATTAAATCTGTAATACATCTTAGCCAACATCTAAAACCCTAATAATATACAGATCACATAGATGATCCATCATCCCAAACCTCATAGTATCCAGAATTATTTACATATTTACATTTGGCATATGAACAGCTTTCTACACATGCAGCAATGGTCATATTCATGCAATTTTGAATATGGAAGGTGTTAATGAGATAGTATAGCCAGCACCTTCCCAGACTCAAATCATAATAAATCTCAGCCTATTCATCTAAAATTTTCAAAATTATATTAAATAACTTGAAAAATGAATGAAGCATATCAATAGAAAATTATGCTCTATATTTACTAAAATATGCATACATTTCAATCAAATCCATTGAAATCAATTTATCAAATATTTATTATATTCTAGGAAATTAGTGAAAACATGATCTATACTGTTTAACAAAGTCTTTACAGGATCTCTTCTGCCATTAGCAAGATCCTTACTGTTTTGGTAGACTTTAAGTGGGTGATGATATAATTCATTTGCAAGTGTGTCTTAGAGCAGGACTTCCAATGGCTACCTTTGTTTTAATACATTTAATACATTTAATACAATTCCATTTCCAACAAAATGAAATAATAAAAGTTTAATATTTCTTTTGAGTACATATCTTTCAGATCTGGTAATCAGTTATAAAATCTACTTTTTCTCCATGGATTTTAATATTCTTAGCTGTAAGGCAAAGAGGTCAGAACAGATGATGTCTAAGGCCTCTTTCCATGTTTGAGTATATAGATTCTGTTCTATCATTGGTAAGCAGGAACATTATCCAGACTAAATGCTACTCTGGTGTGCACTGTTACAATATCTGAAAAACTGAATTAATTTAAGGACTTTAGGTTTGAAGACCATAGCAAGATCTTCGGAAGGACCTGTGACATTTGTAGTCAAGTTTTGCCAAAGTTAATAGTTGTTTTGGGATACCAGTCCTTTCCACTCTAAAGAATGCACAAACTGGCACCAGTAGTTGGCCTGTTCCTTAGAGCCCTGTTTGCCCTGGTAGCTTTGGATCAGATGAACATGAATGGTATCTGAATTGATAACATTGCTCCTCTTCTTCAAATTTGTCCCCCAGCAAAAATTAAAAATCGCCATCAAGTTTTCTGTGACTTCTCTAGATGGAGCTCTTCTTTCCTGATCACTAATCTAACTTGAATGCATCTATGGTGACACTCATACTGTACTGTTATTTAAGCATGTTTTCATATAGTCAATCATGAGTTTCTGCAGGGTAAGGATCATCTCCTATTTACCTTTTGTCTAACAATGGCCTACTACATTGGAGACATTTAAGTAATAGTGATAGCGAACATTTACAGAGCATTCATTATATGGCAGGCACTTTATAAATATCAAGTTTCAATCCTCACACCAACTCTCTGAAATACACACTATTATCATCTTTTTACAGATGAAGAAACTGAGCCACAAGTTTATGTAACTTGTCCAATGTTATAGTTAGCTATACAGTGGAAGAATATGAATCCAGAGTGATGCCTTCTCTTCCTGAAACAAAGCATTTTGTTTTTAACCAGGGTTTCCAGATGATATACTGAGTTATATACAGTAGAACTGGGTTTTTCAAATATACTTTTAATTCCATTTGGGAATCATTAGCTGAAAATAAACAAGCAAACAAAAACATGAGTAACATATTTTTGGTTGTTTACCACTAGAGAAAATGCCCACAAAGGTACACATATAAGCATCATCTTCTATAACAAAAGTCTTCATAGAGCTGACAAGCATAAACAGGGTCCTGGGTGGATACAATCTGGCATCTGAGATGCCATATTTCAAATACTGCCACCCAAGGTATGGTCACTAATTATACTGGAATGGCCAGGTAAGGGCAATGGAGGAGTGAATACAGTCAAAACTAGAGGATCATGAAGCAACATTTCTAGAATTACACCTGAAGCCAACAACTAGAAAGCTTTGCTTCAGCCAGGTCTAAACAGCAGATACAAGGTTCAAGTGATATTCAGGGAATCAGGCAGCTAGTTAAGAAAATTAAAGGACATCTGGTTAGGAAAAAAAGTATAAAGACCAGAATAAAAAATATTGTATTTCTCTCTTAACTCTACATTATTCCCTAAATGTTTGTGTCCTGATCCCAATATCATATATTGAAATCTTAACCCCCAATGGGATGTTATTAGGAGGTAGGGATTTTGAGAGCTAATTTACGTCATAAGAATAAAGCCCACATGATTAGAATTAGTATGTTTATAAGAGAGACCTCAGAGAGCACTCTAGTCTTCTCTCTGGAAAAGAACATTTACCAGAACAACCACACTGGTACTCTGATCTAGTCCTCCAACCTCTAGAACTGTAAGAAATAATTCTCTGTTGTTTATAAATCTCCTAATCTATGGTACTTTGTTATAGCATCTTGAACTGACTAGGATGCTCTACTCTTAAGCATAATTATAATAATGCAACCACAAAAGAAGGAGGGCAGGCCAGAAAGTATAGTGAATTAAAAGTACAAGCTAAAATACCCGCCTAGGCATTGGTTGCCACATCTTTTAATTTTTCATGGAAAGTCAGAAATCTAGATTATAATGTAAAACCTTCCTATTTTCAATATTGGCAATTAATTCCATTAAAAATCCACAATGTAAATAAAGCCAAACAAAACAAGACTGTAGGTAAGATTTGGCCCATGGCCCATGTACGCAACCTTGGGATAGAGGCTCCAAGTTCCCCAACATTTAGAAAGTAGGAAATAACTACATGGGCAAATATGGTTACTTGTGGTCAGAAATAAAAACAGCATAGAATTTAGGAAGGTAGACAAGGTGGGGAGAAGGAAAGAGATCCTGTAGGTAAAAGCAAGAGAAAACCTGGAAGCCAGGAAGTTCAGTGAGTTAAGATAATGGCACCAGGCATCTAAACCACAGAATGTAGCCTGAGCCAGAAAATTCATTTGCCCAGCAGAGCTGTCCTTACTTTCTGCTATAAACTGAAGCTAGTAGTGGGTGGTAGCTAGCCCTGACCCACAGTTTCTCACAAGGAAGTGAATGCAGGTGGCTGGAAGAGAAAGCCCTCTCCCTGCAGGTGTACTCTGATCCCTGCCAGGGTAGGGACATACAGCTGGGATTCTAGGGAGAGTCTCAGGATAAGGGTCCCTGAACTTTCCATTTTAAATAGGAAGCACACCTCAGAGAGTAGGAGGTTAAGCCCTCCTATATTTCAGAGCCTCCCTTGTCTGCCAGGGCTCCAGTGTTTCACAAATACAGCACATTTTGCTATGACACCAACGAACAGCAACTGGTCCCAAGCAACAACATTCAGGCTGATTCCTCAAATGTCATTTTGCACAATCTGCTCTCTTTCTTGTAGACCACCCAGTTTTCTTATAATGACCCTACATTGTCTCATTTATTTTCTTCATGGCAGCAGAGGCCCCAATTTCCTTAGTTAAATTTCATTCTCTCCCTATGCAACTGCCGATTTATTTGTAATTCCCTGGTTCTCTATTAGTCAACCCAGGATAATTTCTTTTCCCCTCTCTAGTCAGTTGAGAAATACAGTAGAATTGATAAACTCTTACTTTTATACACTCTTAGAAAAATATAAGGAATAAAATGAGAGGGAAGAGAAAAAATTAATGAAGTACACATAGATTTGTAAGAAAGGAAACAAAGAAGGCAGATGCTTCATACTTCATAGTGTCCTTTTCACTGAATGAAGTAAAAGAAATGGACAAGAAAACAATCTTAATGAATTTACCCTATCATTTGGTGCAGCCCATGTTATTGCATTATTGTAATGAAAAACACATCAGAATATGTCTAGACACATGACATACTCCTGGTAGAGAGTTCCCTGCACTTCAAAAAACTGTGGTTCAATTTCCTTCTGGGAAACGCTCCAATGGCAACATTTCAGGTTCTTGAAAGTCTCTTCAGAATGACCGCCTAAGGGGAGGCCACCTCCAAAAGTAGACTTAAAGCACCAGGGCACCATAAGGGCTGGCAGAGCTTTCCATGGGAAAATGGTCAGAATAGCATGCCCCCCTGTAGAAATCCCACGTACAATAATCCGCTGATAGGTTCCGCTATGTGCAGAGGAGCTGTGACAGTCTAAATAAAACACTGAAAAGAACCTGTAAACAGAAAAGAAGTAATAAAATACTTTGTTTTGGCGATTCTTTCATTTTAACTACATATGGATTAAACAAATCCAATTGGTATAACTTTCACCAATGTGTTGATTTAAACCAAATTCTATAGGCGTTGGAAGTCAGGAAAGGAAAACGATACCATGGTACTTTACCTATTACGGGGTAAATGTTACACTTATGTTCTCACAGAAGAGTCATGAGAAGAGTAGGTTCTAAACTTCAGTCACCATGCTGAGATTGTAATTATGGCTGTTTCACTCATCTCTAATCTCTAAATGCCCCAAAGCCAGGTAAACCACAGTCAAGATTTCACAATAGGAATGACGTATTGGAAATAGGAAATAAGAAGCATGACATTAAATGTAAAAGGCAGAGGGTTCAGACAAATTATAGGAGTTTGATCAATGGGTTGGAGTAATAGGTTTTCTTAGCAGAGATGGAAGATTAGTTGGCTCTTGATCTCTGAATATACACAGAGAAAGGCATGCTGGAATTAGAAAACATTACAGGTAAGGCACAAACTGGGGAACACATTGTGGAGGGAGGCCAAGCAGCAGCAGTTACACAGATTTGTGAAACTTTCAGCTTGATCAGAACTAACTAGAAAGGGGCAGGCAGGTGAATAAGGTTCAAAGAACCAAATTCCAAAGTAAAAGGATACCTAGTAGTAGTAAAATCTCTTTCCAGAGAATTTAGCTTAGCTAACCTAAATTTGTAATTTAGCAAAGGTAATCCAAAAGAAGTCAGCCTTTCCCTAGGGAGCAGCTCATGTATTGCTAGGTTCAAAACATACAATAACCCCACATAACAATCAAATGCTAAGAATGCAGACAAAGAAGACTTCCTGAAATGACTTCCACTTGTGATATTGAGTAGCACTGTGAAAGTTAATTTTAGGTGATGTGGTTAAGGAATACTAGAAAACTTGTAAAGCATTATTTCTAAGTGCATCTGTAAAAGCGTTTCCAGAGGAGACTGATGTGTGAGTCAGTGGATTGAGAGGGGAAGAATCTATCCTCGAGGTGTGCAGGCACCATCTAATTGGCTGGGGACTTGTATACAACAACAAAGTAAGAGGAAAGGAGAATCTATTCTCTCTCCCCACTGGAGTTAGGGCATACTTCTTCTGCCCTTGGACATCAGAACTCCAGGTTCTCTAGCATTCTACTCTGTGAGTACTACAATGATCTACCAAGTCTTTTGCCTTAGATAGAGAGTTACACCACTGGCTTCCCTGGTTCTGAGGTTTTCAGATTTGGATTGAACCATGCTACTGCCATCCCAGAGTCTGCAGCTTGCAGACAACCTGACATGGGACTTTCAAAATATTAAACTTAAATTTACCATGGGAAAATGTATTGAAATTTAAAATATACTTATTCTTCAGAAATAAGTACTGAGGAACTCAGAAATAAAGGATTGTGATGTATGTAACTTACTGACAAATGACTCATTTAGAAGTATACACACACACACACACACACACACACACACATATACATATATGTGAACATACATGTATATGTATACATAAAATTAGAGAGAGATTGAGAGCAAATGATAAAACAAATTGAGTATTGGTAATAGGTACACCTGGATAAAACATTTAGAAGTGTTCTTTGTACTGTTTTCACTTTGATAATTTATCTATAAACTTTAAATGCTTGAAGTTATTTCTGATAAAAAGTTTCTTTAAAAAAAACCTCAATGGATGGATTCAACAACAATCTATACATAGATGAGGGAAAAGATAGTATACTAGATAATAGGGTGAAAGAAATTGTGTAGAATGCAATACAGTAGGAAAAATGGAAATATGAAATAGAGGATACACAGGCTAAGCAGTGAGGGTTAAAATATATTTAACTAGTGTTCAGGAAGAGAAGAAAAATGATGGGACAGAAGCAGGAACAAAATTAGAACTGACTAATAATTATAAGTGACTAAAACATTTTAGAATTGATGAAAGACACCATTCACAAATTCATGAATCACAATGAATCTTGAATAGGCAAATAAAATATAATGAATCTGTTTACACATCATAGTAACACTGCATCACATCAAAAGACAAAATGAAAGCAGGAAGAAAAAAAAAGGACAGAGTATTTCCTAAAAGAATCAGTTTGATAGCTGACTTAAAAAAAAAAAAAGCCAAAGTCAAAAGG
Organism: Geosciurus inauris; assembly: GCA_004024805.1. Taxonomy (NCBI): domain Eukaryota; kingdom Metazoa; phylum Chordata; class Mammalia; order Rodentia; family Sciuridae; genus Geosciurus; species Geosciurus inauris. The sequence continues at coordinate 52,116 of PVHX01004288.1, read as the reverse complement.
TAGTAGAATTATATATTCAATGGACTGAGAGAAAACAACTGTCAACCTAGAATTCTATACCCAGAAAAAGTATCCTATTATAAAAATATTTTCAAGCAAACAAAGAGATGCTTCCAACAACAGACCCTGACTAAAGGAATTTCAAAAGGATATTCTTCAAGTATAAGGAAAGGGATCCCAGGTGGAAGATCTGAGATGCATGAGGGAATAACAAGCAAAAGACCACTAAACAAATGAGAGGGGTAGCATGAAAAAAAGCAGGGAGGTAAAGATGAGTCTGATGTATTCAGAGAACTACTAGCAGCTTGGTGTGCATTAGTGAAGCAGAGAATTAGTCTTTCAACTTATCAGAAAAAAAAATACAATTAAGCATATGTCTTGAAATGCTTGCAGATTTACTTATTTATGAATATGGTACATATTTTATAAAATATACAAATGTGAAAATTCAAAGGAATGATATTAAAAACAAAATGTAAATAGAACTTTTTATACTTTCTCCCCATATTCTAAGGGATTGTATTGTAAAACCAGGGATCAGCAAACTATAGCCTGCTGCCCAAATCTAGGCCACCATGTGCCCTTGTAAAGAAAGTTTTATTGAAACATGGTCATGTTCATCTGTTTATGTACCAGCTATGACTACTTTCATGCTCCAAAGGAGATATAGCTGTGGCAGGGAAGGATGGCCTGTGGAGTTTAAAATATTTGGTTTCTGGTCCATTATAGGAAAAGATTGCCAACCCCTGTGTTTGAACATAGCAACAGACAAGTAAAGAGCTCATAAGATACCATGTTACAGATATGAAAATATAGGCAATAGGAAGCTTTCAGGGGATTTTAAGCAAGGGAAAGGTCATCCCTGAAGCCAAGGGGTAAATAGAGTAGAGGACACAGGCCTAAAGAAAGGGAGGCTAATTAGGAGATTGTTTTGTGATGCTGATTAAAGTGCTTTCCCTCTCTGAGACAAGTGTCCTTGTCTATAAAGTAGACATAGAGTGCCTTGTGGTTCAGATGAAATAATGTATAATAAAATGTATTTTACATTGTAAAACCATTATATCAATTTCAGGTCTGATGATTTACTTGCAGCATATGTTCATTAAATAAATACTTTAGAGATTTATGTTTTACTATCTCAATTTCATCATATTATTTGCTATTAGTGTATTTCATTAAATTGTATCACATAGCTATATTGAAATAATTTAGTATCAAAACTTAGTTGTCTTAATGGGTTTAAACTTATTTTGGTCATTTTTCTGGAAAAATACTGCCAGATACTGGTAATTCAATGTACTTTCCTTACCTGTTCAGTTGCAAAACATAGTGCTCAGCTGGAGAATGTACAGTATAGGCACTGACTTCTTATTAATAACTGATGTGTACATGCCATATAAGAGACATAAAGAAAATAAAAAAGAAATAATATGGCAGAAAAATATCATGTAAACACAATCTTATATTTTCTTCTAATTCTTGAGACTCCCCAAACACTATAAGCTAAGTTAAATAATTTTTCTTTAAAAAAACACTTAAGATACTTCTTTTATTATTATTAATAATACTATATAATCATTTTAAATCATCTATTTTCATATTTAGGGGCCTAGTTTTCAAGAGCACCCATTTGCACCCACTATTTCATAAGATAAAGTACTCTGAGCATAACTCATATCTGTGGCAATAATGGATTATTCTCTCATAATATTTATATGGCTCTGTCTCTTGTATGTATGTAAATATGGGTTTATGAATATATGTGGAAATGTCCTTTAAAATATGCCAGCATATTGGTGAAGGAAAAAATAAATTATTATCATCAATAAAGATAGGAGGTGAGAAACAGGACCACATGCATCCTAATAGAGCAGCAGGCTGTTTTAATTTAAATTAGTTTCAGCCTTCTTCGTTGAAAACAGAAGTAAATCACGCAAGGAACTAATTCATACTGGGAGAGACAACAAAGAATGCCAATAAAATTTATTTGTAAAAAAAAAAAAATTACTACAAAAATATTTCTACCACATTTCCAGTTTTGTTTTAAATGAAGGAAGAGAAGCCTTTTCCAGGAACATTTTAAAAGGATGTAGCTTAAAGGAAACTTTTATTTCTGTTTTTTATATATATGGCTGGGTCTCATTTATTACACATTAATTTGCAGACAAACCCCTGGTACTCTATGCAAGAAAAAGCTTGACATAAGCAACATGGTGGTCTATGAAAAAGAAGGCTACATGATGCCTGATTGTGCCAGTGTTCAACGCGAGCACATTACTATTCACTCCTCTGATAACAAAAATCAGATGCCCCTAGTACACCCTTCACAGAGGCTGTCCATTCCAATGCCCTAGCATTAACAGGCAGTTATTTTATTTATGTGTCTTTGGAACCTGGATAATTCAATGGATCCAACTTTTTCCATATTTTGGCAATTACCTTACTAGCCTAATCGAACTCTAATATATATCCTACCCATATCTGTTCATCTTTTTTAATGAGCATAGCATAGGATATATGATGGAAGAGTAGGTCTAGATTTCCTTCAATGTTGTGGACATACTGTAAAATGTCATTGTTTCCCAATCTGCTATCCATGAGCTTATCTAAACTTTTAATAAATCTATTTATGTTTTCAATCTGCACCACATCCTGGGATAATGCATTCCACAAGTTTCTATTCCTTGTAGATCTCATTTAAGCTTCTGAGACTGCTGAGTCCAAGTATATCAGGATTCAATAAATAAAGAAGCATAGTCTTCATAATATTATAGATTGCATTCATATCCCCTTCTCAGCCTTCTTCCTTTGTAAATAGAGCCCTTCTTTTTTTCTGCTACACTCAGGAAAAAAAATCTGAATTGATTCACTAACTTAAGCTAATTAATTGATATAGAAGACTATTCTTTTGCTCATGTTAACCTTCTCTGGACCCTCTTACTTTAATCATGTCTTCCTTGAGATTTGCTGACCAGAATTGCATACCAAGTTCCTGGTGCTGGGCATAATGAGGTACAAAGAGAGACTGTTTATTCTAAAACAATTTCTAAGCAAGCCTGGAAATGATTAAGATACTTGTGGAATCACCACATACACCAGAATCAAGAAGGGCTTTGAGTGAAATGGTGCTTGTCAGTGAAGATAGGGTACAGAGGTAAGAAGCAAGCTGCCCCTGTCAGGTTCACCTCTTCTTAATCCTGGGCTGCCTTCCTTGTGAGACAAGCTGCTACATCAGTTTCTCCCAGGTAAGACTTCTTTACACAAGACCTTGAAATATTGGGTTTCTTTAAAAGCAGAATTTTCAAATAACTTTGCAAGACAAGTTTAAGTACAGTCACCATACAAAAACAAAAAAAGAGAAAGATACTGATACTTGTCCATCTGTGTTCACATTAAGCCACATTCCAAAGTGCTTACCCATTTATAAAACATCCAATAGATTTTCAAGGGCATAAATCCCTGGAAAGTTAACTCAGGAGGTTTCTTGGCATGTATAGAATCAAAGCAAAGATTTTTACATAGTATTGATGAAAATGGAAAAATATGCTAAATTAATCCTATGGCAGAATACAATACACATCAGTGCTATTACCAGACAACTGTGTCCATCAGATACTATTTTTCAGAGATTGGGGCAGTGCTGGATAAATAGTTATTAGTTATCAATCTCCAATTCTGTTTTTAGTATACACTACAGGGACAATTCCTTTTCAATTACTTTACAGGAAAGAAGACAAATGTTTGGCTCACATGCAGCCATTTTTACATTCTCTTGCCCATTAAAGATCTTATAAATGGATCCAGCCTTGAGCCTGAATGTAGTTTCAGAATGTTTCTTAATGCAGTATGTTTGGTAATCACTACAAATCAAGTCTAGTTGAAAAATAACACAAAATCTATTTGGTACATATTCATGTCAGAATGCAATTACAAGGTTTTAATTTTCTTAAGTTATATTCTAGTTCCAGAGATATACTCTGTTATTTAAGATAGACTAAAGAAATATCTGAATTATATTTTTAATGCCTTTTCATGGTTCAATTTTCAAAGTTACACTGTATTTCCTCAATTCTCAGATGTTATTAATCATCAAGTGCACCGCCATTTCAATTTGCTGCTAAAAAATTAAAATGCTATTAATTAGTTATAAGGCTCCAATAATTGGTAAATATAACCTAATTTCAGAGATGTTAAAATGTGGGGAGAAATGTATCTTGAAGTCTGTGAAATATGGTGTTTTAATTTTCATTGTATTTTTCTCAAATTCTAGAACACTCTTTATCAAGGCACCCATGCTGTGATTTCCACATATTATCAGGCCACCTAAAGGTAGCTCCATCAGAAAATGTTGGGAAATTTCATCACTGTCAGGTAGCATCCCCTACTCAGTCAGAAACAGTGGAGGTGGTGAGCAAAGTCTTATTTGAGGTCTCTGGTTGACCACACACCAAAGAGAAAGAGTCTTCAAAAGAACAATTTCTGGAAATATCACTTACAATAAGAAGGAAATAATCTAGCAGGCTTCAAGAAACCACTGATTATGAAATAAGTTCTTTCAGTCATATGTACATGTGCATATAACCACCATCAGATAGATCATCTTTAAATTCCAAAAGTAATAACAAAATGGCTCTAAGAACTAATAGTATTTGATAAATAAATTAATCAAACAGTATGCTCATTAATTTAAAATGGGCAATGAGGTAATAGTATGAAACAGTCAGATGGAACACATACATTTATACATAAACTGCTAGGGAATACACTGGTTACTCATTGCTTCATTCACTATTTCAATTTTTTGCCATTTATTTATTTACTTTTATATAACGAACATGTTTAGGGTTTACTGTTGGAGAGCATAGTGCTTGGTGCTGCAGTCTTGTGAGGCACTGTTCTTGCCTAAAAGCAAAGTGATTACTTGGACTCTGTAAAGGTCATGTTTTGACCATTAGGTTTCTTTTCTTTTCTTTTTTTCTAAATTAATTTATTTAAATGCATTTCAAGTCGTAGTATATATAGAGAGCTCAATTTTTCCATTTCTCTGGTTGCAAACCAGATAGAGTTGCACCATTTGTGTCTTCATACATGTACCGAGAGTAGTGATGACCATCTCATTCAACCATCTTTACTACACCCATTCATGGAATATTATTCAGCAATAAAAGAGAATAAAATTATGGCATTTTCAGGTAAATGGATGGAATTGGAGAACATTATGCTAAGTGAAGTAAGCCAATCCCAAAAACCAAATGCCGAATGTTCTCTCTGATTTGTGTATGCTGATGCATAAGGGGGGTGGGAATGGGGAACATAGGAGAAATGGAGGAACTCTGGATGGGGAAGGGGGGAGGTGGGGAAGCAACCCAGATGCCCTTCAGTAGATGAATGGATAAAGAAACTGTGGTCCATCAGGTTTCTTATGCAAATTCTTCTCAGAGGAACTGGCTTCCTGTTGCATCCCAATAAAAGCTATGAAGAATGCCTTGAAACTTCATGCAGAATTTTGTATTAAATTGTGTCAGTTTTCCACTGATGACCCTCTTGACTTAACACTTATCCTTCTGTGAATATTTACCCTTTCTCTTTCTGGTTTGCACTATGCTAGTGTTGAAATTACTTACCATGTCTGAGTCATGAAGTCATATTTCTTGTCATATTTCTTTTTGCCTTGGTTTTATTATAAGCTGTTTTAAGTGCTTCTTGAAAGAAATTCAAGTAACAGAAAAACAGGTTGCTTTATTTTTCCCTGTTTAATAAAATTTTATCCATCTTTGAAATTTTGTTAATAGATCCAGGCAATTTTCACTTAAGTTAATTTTAAAAGGCCATAATTGTATTAGTACAATATTAATAAAAATACCATTTGTTATTAAGAAAAAATTGATGCACCAAACTGTTAACAAGTGATGGGAGGGGGGATTAACTGAGGACTTTAACTTTCTGTACTATATAATTTTCAAATCTGTATTTTTACTTAAGTATGCAGAAAAAGACATTCAAAAGAAAGAGATGACATTCTAGATTATCTTCATTTTCCCACATACACATGGTGCTTGAATGAATGTGCAGATTTAAGATATATAGGGTGGTAATTTGATTATTGAGTCATATGTGACCCAGCTGAATGAATGTAATAACAGACAGATGATGGTTTATGTCATTGATATGAACTGATTTCCCTTGTTCCATATTTTAACAGCCTGTCATTTCCAGAATTGGCTTAAACCCTAAAAATATCCTTAGCAGGGATGAAGTTTTGAGACTAGAACATTCTCTAACAGCTGGAAGACATTCAGTGACTCTCCATGAAGAGGGCCAGTGGGAGCATGTAAGGACGGGCATTTGCCCTATAGCTGAGCCTACACTCTCTGGGCTAGCAAAAACCTTGCTCTGGCAACAAAATCTCCCTTGGGTTCTTTTGGACATTAAGCCTTAGAAGCCAAACCACAGAACGGCAGTTTTTAAAACAGCCTTCATGCACATCTAGAGACCACATTGTAACATTTCTTAAAGTTTAATATGAGTCTTAGGCAATGGGGGATGGAGATGGGTGCATCATTGATGGCCTTATTTTCATGTTCCTGGACTGTTGGCTTCAGAAGATTTACAAAGACTAATAAAGTTAGTTCTTTGTGTCACAGAGAAAAATAAGGTCTCCATGACATATAAAATTAAGTATAAAGCATGTGAATAATGAAATATTGGAGCTTCATGTTTATATACTGATAGCATAAAATATTTGAGCTGTTTAACATTAAACCCCAAAGATCTTATCAAATGGATAGATAAGTGACTCAGACATGGTAAGCCATTTTAGCACTGTAGCATAGTATTTACCACAGACATAGTTCTTTCACTCCACTGAGATATCATTTAGTCTCAAACTTAAATACACATTGATAAATTTTTTTACAAAAGATGCTATCAGAAAAACAAACAGGATTTTGTATTACTTCAAAGCTTATTTATGGTGTTTTAAAAAAATTCAATGAAAACAGGAAAATAGTGTCTAGATTTTCTAAACTTTACAACATCTGCTTTTACTTACTTTTCAGCATTGTAAAGTTCTCTGGATTTTTTTTTCTCAAAAATTGCATTTTAATACATGTTATCAAACATAACAGAAAAATCAAATTTTCAGAAGCTGTACATACTGTTCACTGAAAACATTTGTTGAGGCAAATAACAAAAATTGTTACAATCATAATTTTTCTAACTTTGCACAAAATTATAAGCAGATTAAATTCTTCATATTAAACACCTTTATATGCACTTTCAATGAACAGTATATATATATATATATATATATATATATATATATATTTTTTTTTTTTTTTTATCAACCATCTTTACTATACCCATTCCCCTTTCCTGCCCCCCGCCTCCCCCATGTCACGTCCAGTGTTAAGTTCTCTGGATTTTTAAATGAATTACTTTGCTTTTCCTTTGTCTATTCCTTTACTTAACTATCTTCACACTAAGCTACACACTCAGACACATTCTATGACAGCATGAAAGTCTCAATGGCATGTATGACAAAGGAATTTTGGAGCATGTGACACTACATGGAAAGATACCTCAAAAGAACAGAGAGGTACATAGGAGCTGACCCCACTATAAAACTAGTCAAAACTTTCTATCGTTCTTTCTCAAACCATACCACACTGGATTGTTTTATATGTCACTTACAATCTCAGATGGATAATATCAGTAGTATTTTCTAAAGAATAAAAAATACTTTTACATATTTCTGTATGAGAGTATATTTGTGAGTTCTGTCCATACCCAAATAAGAGTATTACTATAATGGTCAGTAAATCCTCAGGTTAAAACAAAAAAGGCAATAAATCTGCTGGTAACAATATCCTCAATGTTAATCCATTCCTTGGAGCTTTTCTTTTCTTCTTTCCAAATCAAAAGGAGTTAAATTCAAAGACATTTTGGAAATGTTCTTTAGATTTTTTAAGAGAAATATGTTTCTCTATACTCAGAGAGAGTTACTCATAAAACACTAATATCCAATTACTTTGTAGGGCATATAAATATTTCATACCTTAACCTTTTCCTGTATGACCAAGCAGGGCATTTATTTCATTTAAAATAAGTTACCTTAGAAAAATACAGCCATTCCTCTGCTACATTTTCTGATTCCCTAAAACTTGAGATTTCAGTTAATTTCACGTCAACAGGAGACAGTGGGTAAAAAAAAGAAAGACGATATACTGGTTGTGATTGAAACAATTTTATGCAGGATTTTCTTGGAAACCTTGTGGAGATACTTTAAACGTTTGTTGGTGGCTTCTTGTGAGGCTAGTTTAAAGCCTGAGGATTATTTGTGGTTAATACACAAAAGGGAAAAAAGAAAAACAGGGGGAAATGGCCTTTAAGGAGCACACTTCTGAGGTTTCGCTGCTGGGTTAGCTAACATTCTTTCCTTCACTTCCCCAGTTGGGCCGACCTCAAAATTCTTGGTGTACAAGGCTTCTAAAAGAATGTAAACCACATTATCTTTCCCAGAGGGGAAAACAGAAACAAAGTTGGATGATATGTCAGGATAAAGGAGAGGCCTACCATGTGTTTGAGAAGGAGGGAGAGCTCTACTGCAATCACACCAAAAATCAAGATTTTGTGGGCATGGGTTGGTCCACATGAAAAAGAAGAATGGCTTTGCCATTTAGTCAAAGGTCCTTCACAAGCAGTTAAAAAACAGCAAGTTTGGAGTCATTATATTTGGTTTCTGCCACACACCTGTGAGATCAAGATGGGAGAGAGAATACAAAGATCTGTATCTCCAAAGGATTTTTTTTTAAATGAAAAGTTCTTACAAGACAGAGTTGTATAAAGAGAGAAGGGAAGCAAGGTCCTTCTTTGGTCAAATCTGAATGTTGGCAACACTGCCTTTTATGGTTGCTTTGATTGTGTGCTACATTCAAAAAGTCTCAGCCATAGATAATTTAATACTTTGGCTTTCCTTTATTCTCCATCTTTTTCATTGCATATTTAAAATGGTCTGTGTTCAAGAATCAATTTAACCACATGACTCGGAACTTGTGATTTCACTTTAAGTGGAAAGTAAATTGGAAATTAGTTTTGGAAAAGAAAAGAAATTGTCAGGCTCATGAGCTTTCCTTTTTTCCTTAAAAATATTTCTAAGATGTTTTCATATATGATTATCTTTCAATCATCTCTTCTAAAAAGATACTTAAATGTCAGTGCTTTGCTGGGGGCTTTCTCTCATTTTGTTTGTTTGTTTTCATTCTATGGACTTGCAGAACTTTAATTAGCATCTATATACTAGTCAGCCTCGTATTTTATCTCCAGCCAAGATCTGCAGATCTTCGAACTCACTTATCTGTTTACAGACAACAGCCTACTTGGTATCTCCCAAGCCTTCCAATGCATCATATTCAGAACTAAACTCATTTCCTTCTTCCAGACCTCTCTCCCCATTTTAAGCTCTCCCCCGTGCTCCTTGTCTTCAATGTCTATCAATATAGCCCAAAGCATTAATCCAGGGATTGCTTTGATGCCTTTCCCTCATTTAATTAATGAGCAAGTTGTGTCAATCTGTCTCCTCAATTTCACCTGAATACTCATTTGTTTCCCTTTCTACTGTTACCCTACTTCACTGTTATCTAAGAAAAAAATTTACTGAAACAGAATCCTAGCCAGTTTCATTGACATTAATCTTGTTACCGTCTGATCTATTTTCCCTCCACACAATACTTGGAATTATCCTTGTTGGAATGATCCCTATAAAACACAAATCATGTGATCAGGACACTCCAGCTTAAAACCCTTCAATAATTTCTCTAAATAAATAATCAAGTCTAAACACTTTACCACGAAAGACTTCTTATTTAGCATGTGCCTACTTCCCCACTGCTGTTTTCACTTTCCCTTCTAGTCACACCAAGTAACTTTCAATCCTTGGAACCTATCAAATTTTCAGGTGGAACATGCTTGGCCAAAATTTGTATATTACTTTCTTTTTTTTTTTTTTTTTTGTACCAAGGATTACACTCAGGGGTACTTGATCACAGAGCCACATCCACAGCTCTATTTTGTGTTTTTTATTTAGAGAGAGTCTCATTGAGTTGCTTAGCTCCTCACCGTTGCTTAGGCTGGCTTTGAACTCATGATTCTCCTGTCTCAGCCCCACAAAGTGCTGGGATTACAGGCATGGACCACCGTGCCCAGTTTGTATATTACTTTCCTAATCTATGATCTAAATATTTGCATTCCCCCAAAATTCAAACCTTGGAACCTAATCACTGAGATGATGGTGTTAGGAGATGGGATCACTGGGAGATAATTAGGTAATAAAGGTGGAACCCTTATGAATGAGAACAGTACCCTTATAAGAGACCCCAGAGAAACTGTTATACCCTTCCAGCAAGTGAGGACACGGTGAGAAGGAATGGTCTATAAGCCAGAAAACCCATCTCCCATCACACACCAAATATGAAAGTGCCTTGGTCTTAGACTTACTAGCCTTCAGAACTATGAGAAGTACATTTTTGTTGTTCATAAGCTTTTCTAAAAATTTATTTTTAAAACAGAAGAATGCATTTCAAGTCATAGTACATATATGGAGCACAATTTTCCATCTCTGGTTGCAAACTAGATAGAGTCACACCATTGTGTCTTCATACATGTACCTAGGGTACTGATGTCCATCTCATTCCACCATTTCTGCTACTCCCATTCCCCCTCCCCTCCCCCACCTCCCCCCATCCTATCCAAAGTTCCTCCATTTCTCCCATGTTCCCCACCTGACCCCCATTATGTATCAGCATCCACTAATCAGAGAGAACATTCAGCCTTTGGTTTTTTGAGATTGGCTTACTTCACTTAGCATCATGTTCTCCAATTCCATTCATTTACCTGCAAATGCCATAATTTTATTCTCTTTTAATGCGAGTAATATTCCATTGTGTATATATACCACAGTTTCTTTATCCATTCATCTGTCAAAGGGCATCTAGGTTGGTTCCACAGTTTAGCAATTGTGAATTGTGCTGCTATAAACATTGAAGTGGCTGCATCACTGTAGTATGCTGTTTTTAAGTCTTTAGGGTATAGGCCAAGGAGTGGGTCAAATGGTGGTTCCATTCCAAGATTTTAAGGAATCTTCATACTGCTTTCCAGATAAGTTGCATCAATTTACAGTTCAACCAGCAATGTTTCAGTGTGCCTTTTTTACCACATCCTCGCCAGCACTTATTGTTGCTTGTGTTTTGGATAACTGCCATTCTAACTGGAGTGAAATGAAATCTTAGAGTAGTTTTGATTTGCATTTCTCTAATTGCTAGAGATGTTGAACATTTCTTCATACATTTGTTTATTAACTGTATATCTTCTGAGAAGTTTCTATTCAGCTCCTTAGCCCATTTATTTATCAGTTTTGTTTGTTTGTTTGTTTTTGGTTTTTGGTTTTTTTTTTTTTTTGGTGTTGTTTTTGAGTTCTTTATATGTCCTGGAGATTAGAGCTCTATCTGATGTGCGTGTGGGAAAAATTTGCTCCCAGAATGTAGGTTCTCTGTTCACTTCATTGATTGTTTCTTTTGCTGAGAAGAAGCTTTTTAATTTGAATCCATTCCATTTATTGATTCTTGCTTTTATTTCTTGTGCTTTAGGAGCTTTGTTAAGGAAGTTGGGCCTAATTCGACATGATGAAGATTTGGGCTTACTTCCTCCTCAATTAGGCACAGGTCTCTGGTCTAATTCTTAGGTCTTTGATCCACTTTGAGTTGAGTTTTGTGCATGATGAGAGATAGGGATTTAGTTTCATTTGCTGCATATGGATTTCCAGTTTTCCCACCACCATTTGTTGAAGAAGCTATCTTTTCTCCCGTGTATGGTTTTGGCACCTTTGTCTAGTATGAGACAACTGTATTTTGTTGGGTTTGTCTCTGTGTCTTCTATTCTATACCATTGATCTACATGCCTATTTTGGTGCTAATACCATGCTGTTTTTGTTATTATAGCTTTGTAATATAATTTAAAGCCTGGAATTGTGATGCCTCCTGCTTCGCTCTTCTTGTTAAGGATTGTTTTGGCTATTCTGGGTTTCTTATTTTTACAAATGAATTTCAAGATTGCTTTTTCTATTTCTATAAAGAATGATGTTGGGATTTTAATTGGAATCGCATTGAATCTGTATAGTGCTTTGGGTAGTATGGCCATTTTGATGATATTTATTCTGCCTATCCAAGAGCATGGGAGATCTTTCCATCTTCTAAGGTCCTTTTCAATTTCTTTCTTTAGTGTTCTGTAGTTTTCATTGTAGAGATCTTTCACCTCTTTTGTTAAATTGATTCCCAAGTATTTCACTTTTGCGGGGGCTACTGTGAACAGGGTAGTTTTTCTAATTTCCTTCAGAGATTTCATCACTGATGTGTAGAAATGCATTTTATTTATGGGTATTGATTTCATATCCTGCTACTTTGCTCAATTCATTTATTTTATTTATAATGTTTCATCATAGCAGCCAGAATGAAGTAAGACATTTAAAGTTATCTTTCTTTACCCTAACCTAGACCAGTTCTCTAGTGATGCTTGTAAATTGCCCTAATTTCTAACATACCACCCATTGCACCACTGTAATTGTGTTCAGTGTATCCTCCACTCTACTGTGAGGTCCCTTAGGTCAGGAACTATGTTTGTCTTATTAACTACTATTTATCATCTTGTACTTCATTGGTATTTTTTAAAATATTTTCTTTCAGTTTTCAATGGACCTTTATTTTATTTATTTATGTATGGTGCTAAGAATTGAACCCAGTGCCTCACATTTGCTGGGCAAGCACTCTACCACTCAGCCACAACCCCAGCCCTTGGTTGTTATCTATCTATCTATCTATCTATCTATCTATCTATCAATCAATCATCTATTTATTTATTTAAAAAAAATTTTTTTGTACTAGGGATTACACCAGGAGTGCTTTACTACTGAGCTACATCCCCAGCCTTTTTATTTTGAGACAAGGTCTGGCCAAGTTGCTTAGGGCCTAAGTTGCTGAGGTGGGCCTTGAACTTGTAAAGCTGCCTCAGCTTCCCAGTTTGCTGGGATTATACTAATGAGCTGTCATGCCCAGCCTGGTTGGTATTTAATAACGAATACTTAAACAAATGTATAAATTTGCTTATATTTTTTCTTCACCAGCACAACAGGTCACATGATCTGTTATATACTCATCAATGACAAATTAATTCATCACAAAGTACAGACAGCCTTGGTAGAAATGAACAATCAGCATGCTCCAAAATTAAAGCCCCCTCCCATAAAATTTATAAGCATCACTGACCCAAAATCTTTCAAGTTAACAGACTGGTGGCGGGGCCAACTTCCAGGGTCAAAGGTAAACTTGCCTTTAGCTAATCTAAAAGTTGAGGGAAGAACTTAAAATTAAGTCATTAAATGGTTGTATACTACCTCTTGGTATTCTACTTGATCTTTGAGTTTTGAGAGAGATAGAGGGTTATTCAAGATGCTATTAAACTGGAAGAATAGTCTACCATCCCTTGAATCTAATTCTAAAGGTAATTATTACCATCGATACTTTGGTCATGTTGCTAAAGTGCTTTTGTGAACTCTTCTCAACTTTATTTTGGAATATGAAAAAAACTGTGTGTTTACACAGGCATTATAATGTTACCATAGAAAAATGTTTTAAATAATCTATGTTAACTCTCTAATTCTTGGATATGTCTCTTCTGATATTAGATGTGATATCAGACATAACCGTTTGAGATAGTTGTAACTGACAATGTTAGTTACACATAATGGAAAAAATGCAATGTTAATGGAAAAATGAATCAAGTGTGGCAAAATGGACTATAAAGACATGATCAAAAAAAAAAAAAAAAGAGTGCCACCTGCAGTGTACCTCATGACTAGCATTCCATCCGCTTATGCTATGCTCCTTCCTTCTGTTCATCAGAATATACCCATTGCCAAATGGTTGGTCCCTGTCTCCCAGACTGTTAACTTCAAAAACAAATTTCGTGCTGGCTAATTTATGTTTTAGGACTACTAAAAAGTAGAAAGAGACTACATCGTTAAGCCAAAAAGCATTATTGGCTTAATAGTTTTGTTGTTCTATATTTCTTAGAATGATAAAATACAGTAACAATTAGGAATTAGAATATTTTCAGTCTTCAATTCTGCTCTTCAGCTACTGAAGCTTCAAATGCCAGCAATGGAAATTAAAGGTAAGATAATGTATGGAAAGGGAGAATCATGGAGTGAATTTGACCAACTCTGGATTAAAATAAAGGCTCAGCAAAAATTATCATATTCAATTCCCACACTAAAATCTCTGCAATACCTAGGATGTCTTAGTAACATGTTGGGAGACCATAAAATGTAGCCACTCTATCACATTGCTGAAAAACCATATACATATGGTCCTTGACTTACTAAAGTTTGAAATAGGATTTTTAAAATTTACAATGATGCAAAAGCCATATGAATTTAGTAGAAACCATACTTTGAATTTGGATTTTTTCCCAAGACAGCAACATTCTGTAAAATATTCTTTTGTGATGCTCGGTAAGGGCACCAAGGCACGACTCCCAATTATCCACCTGATCACAAGGGTAAATGATTGATGTTTTACAGTGTACTGTATTGCTAAGTTATGATGTTCAGTAGATTAGGTGTATTAAATGCATTGTCCGCTTGGGATATTTTCAATTTATTATGAATTTCTAAAGAGAACATTGGTAGTGACTACTTCATCTCTATAGATGCCCTTTAGGAAAAAATAAATAAAGTGGGCTTTGTAGGGACATCTGGTTTGGAAACCGGGTTTCACATATCTTTCCCTTTGTCTCCTAAATACTGTAGTCCTCAGAGAAGAAAAGAGAGTGATACTATCTATTTCACATGATAGTTATTAGAATTGAATTAATTATAATACATAAGGCTAGCACATGGAATCCCAGTCCACTTTCTAGAATATATAAACTCTTACAACTCAATAATAAAAGGATGAAAAATACAATTAAAAATGAAAAATAAGATATGCCAATAGGAAAATGTAAAGATGTACAACAGCATTAGCCATCAAGGAAATGTAAATCAAAATCACAATGACCTACCTCTTCATACTCATTAGGATAAACAGAATAAAAAATCAAATAATAATTGTTGACAAGGATATGGAAAAGTTAGAACTTTCATATCCTGTTGTGGGAATATACAATGATACACTCACTTTGGAAAGACTTGTACATAAATGTTTATCATAACAAAAAAGTGAAAACAACTCAAATGTCAATCAATGATGAATGGAAAAATAAAACAGAATATTCATACAATGGAATATTATTTAACAATAAAAGGAAATGAAGTAATGATATATGCTACAACATAAACAAACACTGAAAACATCATGTAAAGTCAAAGAAGCCAGTCACAAATGACCACATATTGTATATGATTTCATTCATGAGAGAAGTTCAAAACTTATTGACACAGAACATAGATAAACAATTTTCTAAGGCTAGGAGATGAAAGGGTCATATGGGAGGAAAATGGGTGACTGCTAAAATGGACTTGCTTTGGGGGATGATTGAAAAATGTTATAACCATGATTGTGATGATGATAGCACAAGTGTATAAATATGCTAAAAATATTTAATTGTATACCTTAATAGTGTATTAAATGGTATATGAATAAATTATATGTGAATTTTGATAAATCTATTCCCCAAAGAGAGAGATTTAAAATAGTGAAAAAGTATAACCTGTTAGATATGGAAATATGTTTTCTCTTTTATAAAAATTATAGTGACATAATTAAAAAAGACTAATCCATTACTTTTTCCTTTTTGTACAGCAATTGTAGTTTTTAAATTATTTTCATTTTTAAAATTAATTTTATAACTGGCATGAAATGCCACTGTACTCATTATTTAGATTTTTGCTCAAATATCAGCACCTCTGAGAAGCTTTCCTAATCACTCTATTTAAAATGGATGCCACTCTATGCCCCTGAGTGGTCCTACTTTCTACTTTCTTACCAGATTTATTTGCTCCACAACTTAAGATTGATATTGTATTATTTTTTTATTGCTGTCTGTTCCACTAGAATGTTGGTTCATTAAAGAATTATCTGTCTTGTTCATCCCTATACCCTCATTGCATGATAAACATTTGATTGATTTTTGTGATACACAATAAAAATTAGGTCTACTGGTTAAATTTCTTCATAAAAAACTTTATGTAACTTTATGCACAATTTAGCAGGTTTTGTTTTCACAATAAGATTATGTCATCCTCCTCATCAGGGTACTTAGTCATTATATTCTTCTAGAAACTTTACAGATGTCAGGACAATTGAAATTCCTTTGGGAGTTTGAAATGAAAAAATATATATGGCATTTAGTATCTTTACATTATCTTCAACAAGCTTTATGAGGCATAATTCCTCAACTTTGCAATGTCTCTTTCTTAAAGTTAAAAAAAAACACTTAATTTTCTTCAGGTTAATAAAGTTCAGATAATCCCAGAACTCATTATTCTAGTATAGTGATAAGCCAGCCTCCTTTATTGAACCTAAATATTGCTGGACTTTCTAAACTAGACTTCAACACATTTCTGCAAATTTCACAAATTTTTATAGAAATTACTTCTTGGAGCATATTTTTTAAAATTATTGTTGCTTTATCTGCTTTTCAAAATAACAGTTGGATTTTTAAAACAAAGCAGAACTCTGTTATAATATGCATCAATATTACAACTGTTTGGATAAGTGGCAGTGTTGCTGTAGGTCAGACCTATCCCTGCCAAAATGTGGCAGTCACACATAGCATAAACTTGACCACACTGTTTAGCCTATAATTCTTATTAGTCATGTGCTGGGATACAAAAGTCAAGATAAAATAATATTACTGCAAGTATATATATGTTAACATAACATTCATACTAGAAAAGACTTCTCAATATTCTTTTATTCCAAAGAATCTATGGAACAATAAATTCAGTGAATTCAGATGTTTGGGTATAGATCCTCCACTATTTAACCAAACTAGAGGCTGCACTGGAGATCCATAAATATAGACATCCAATGTCTATATTCAGACCTCGAGAATAGAATCACAATGCTTGTATTCAAAACTCTAATCTACCACTCACTGGTTGTGTGAGCTTGGCCAAGTTACTTATTCTCTCTATACCTCAGTTTTATTACCTTTAAAATACAGCAAACAATATTACCCAAAAGAGATTCTGATAATTAAATATGTTAATCCACATGGGGTACTATCTGTTACAAGGACAATATCAAAAAAGTGCTATCCATTGTTTTTAGCTTGTAAGGAAAAAGCCAATGAAAGTTTTAGTTATCACTACTATACAATTACAAATAAAAAGATACCATCTCATATGTTTTGATACAAAATTAGTAGTAAGAATTTATTTTAACTTTATTCCATGTACAGTTACATCTTATTGCAGAACCAAAGTAATAACTTTCTGAAGGAAAATTTTTTGCAGGAGATGCAAGATTATTTTCTTACACTGTTGCAACCCAGGGAATTAAGGGTCCACAGCCCTCCTGCTAAGTGCAGACTAGACGCTTTTCTTAAATAGCCACATATTTCTTCATTAAAATGTTTTTTAATGGTCCTTTTGATGACTGCCAGTTTCCTCCACAAGAAAAAGAAGTTCTGACCTGCAAATTCATTTTTTTAATCCAGTAATAACTTTCAATACACTAACTGAGCATCATGGACCAAATAAGGAGCCAATTAGTTGTATTTTCCATCATCTGAATGAAATAGGAATAAATCAGCTTCATCACTAAATTTAAAAGATTTCTTTATTGACAGAAAGTCAAATATTGTCCTGCCAACTCAAGTTCCTTTTAGAAATAAGGAACTCTTGAATGATCTGTGGCCTCAAACCTTGTGAAGCCTAGTCCAGTGACCTAGTACCATTCTGCAGTCACACTGCCAATAAAATTACTTTAAGAACCCATTACTTAGAATATTAACTACAAATTATGACCCAACACAGTATTCATTTTCATAAACAGATATTGTTCATTTTTCCTCTTTACTCATTCTCTGTTTTTCTTGCCTTTTTCACTCATCCAAATTCTGGCATGACGTGATGAAGGTACCTTCTTGTCAAGCTACCATCTTTGGTAAACAGACCTCACAGATAATCAACTCATCAACCACTTAGAACAAGCCAGAAAAGTAACAACCATGAGTCAGTTTATAATTTTGCAAACACTCTCCAATGGCATTTGCTTTTCATAAAAGTGCATAGTTGTCCCGCAAACATGTAGTTTTTGGTAGAGGTTGACTTAAAAAATATTTCAAGAAACAAACACACTGCCAGCATGAGCCTTTCTAGGTAGTGGATGAGATACTTCAAGCTAAATAGGAAATGTGGTTCATCCCTTGTTGCATGTTGCAATATGCGATCTCATTTTTTTGGCATTTTCACATTTACTTTCTTTATGGTTTCAAAAGAGAAAGTGAAATACCACTTTTAACTTTAAATGTGTCATCACAGCTTTGGAGATATGTATATAATAAAACTAAAAATACATTTGGAACTTATTAGCTATTTATAATCAAGTGTTTAAGTGCTATTTAATATACATTTAAGTGCTTAAAATGTATCTTTAGAATCAGATGGTCTTTTCTAATTTTTTAACATTGTTGCTACATATAATAATACATATAAACTCTAATACCTCTGATTTGAAAATATTTCTACAACTGCTAGTTTTTGCAGGAATCACTTTTAAAGAAAATTGAGGAAGAAGGCAGCTGATATAAAGATAGTGAATAAACCATTTTATTTTTAAAAGCAGTTAATTAACTGGGTAGCTAATTAAAGAGACTGCAAAAATCTTGGTTTTAATACTCACTCACAGGTTCTTACTGTGAATATTTATTCTGTTGCATATTTTTCTGTCAGGCTAAATCTCCAAGTGGGGAATGGGACCCTGCCAAGTCTCTGAAAATCGATTGTTCAGAATTCTTAATTATAAGAAAGTAAACAAAGAGTGAGTTGAAGCAGTGCAGAGTTCTAATGAGTGAATGTTAAAAAAAAAAAAAAAAAAAAAATTTGAGCAAAATCAACTCTCTTCAAAGCCAGCAGGCAGAGCTCTGACAGTCATCCATCAAACTGAAAGTCTCCTTAATAAATGCCAATTATAGGGCATATATGCACAGACGTGGCTAGCATAAGCCATAGGATCATTTCCTTCCGAGAAAATTAGTCACCAAGAAAACACCCAGGCAGTGCAAACGGCCAGCCCACCCGACAGTAAGGCTTGTTCCTGCTCAGAATACTAACCAGCATTATTTCTCTCTCTCTTTAACTTAGGAAAAGTTCAGAACCACACAGAATTTTGTTTGGGGTTATACAAATTCCTTCACAATTTGTATAGAAGTCTAACATAACTTTTTAAAAGCCATGACATGCCCATAATGTATACAGAGTCTCTGACTTCCGCCGTAAGCGAGGCTTTTTCCTAACTTAATCATACTCAAATTTCACCCCTTTTAAAGATCCTGATTCAAAAATGTTCACTCATTCTCCACAGTCCACAAATTTATACCATCTCTTCCTGTGGTATTTTATGTGCATAAATTAAAAAAGAATGGCCTCCAATGAGGATTAAAAAATTGAAAAAATTATGGACTCTCTAAATTTAGTTTCATTTTTAAAAATTTTAACTCTCAAAATATCTGAATTAACAACATATATATATATTTTTTTCTATGCTTTTATGAAATAACCCATTCACATTCACCTCACTACCTAGAGGAAGTGCTGGATTCAACTCAGAAGTTACATCCTAGGTTTAGGATGATATCACCATGTAATCTAGTTTACACGGGAAATAAAGAACTCTTGAGAAGTATCTGCAGTATGCCCTATTGGTATACTAGCTTTTACTGTGGAATTCATACTATTATATGAATCTCAACTTTCAAAAAATGTTGGTCTGGTTGCTTTTTCACTATCTACCTGGCCAGGCACTGAGCCCATCTTCAAACAGGTTTCTTGATGCCATCTGATGACATCAGGGGAAGAAAAATCTTTCTTAGAGAGTTTGGCCACAGTTCTTTAGTCCAAAAGCCAAAGGCACCAATTTTAGACCATAGAACTATTTCTTTAAGGAAATGGAGGGTTTTCAAAAAGAAGGGCTACATCCTTCTATGATGACAGAGATAATTAATGGAGTAAATGAAAACATTCATGTTTGATATTTTTATGCAAATGGATTAGGATAGTCTGTATTGGCCCCCAAGTTGATGTCTTACCTAATTGCTCTTTAAAGTGACATCTTCCATCACACATGCTAACCTGTGCTAAATTCATTTATTTCCATCTTGCCTGAAATTATGATGAATGGGCTGAGCTCTATTCAATTATTTAAAATGTGCAAAGAAACAGAAACAATGAAACTGGCAAAGCCCTCCACATTCTTAGGAACAATTTAGGCTAATTAGCATCAACTTCTCCCCCATTCATCATACCCTTTTAGAAATATAAACAAACTGTCAGCTCTAACCTAACAAACAGATCACTGAGCTACTTAACACAAATTATTCTTACATGAAAAGCTCCTTCTCAGGCAATATTCTCCTTTAGGGCATCTGGGAAGCTGAGCTATTAAAATTGAAGACATATGTTCCAGTCAAACTCAACTCCCGGATTGTAATGATTGCTGTTGTGACAGTTTTCAGTCAGCATACTTGATGCTAGCAACACAGCCCCAAGTTTGAGGGAGACAAAAGTCAGATGGAATGATGCAAGCAGAGCCACGCACATGGAGGACGCCTCCTCCTACTATCCATCAAAATTCAGTTTGTGATCATCTCTCCTGATCTGCTGCAGCTCAAAGCTTTACTTTGTTTGGTTTGGGGGTATTAATGGGCATGAAGTTACAATATAGTCTGTAACAGGGCTGGATTTCCACGTATTATTTTTTACTACATCCTATGAGACTGGTGTTAATATTCAGCTGAATTTTGGCCTATCATTTCAAAGAAGCTAGAGAAGATGTAGTTGGAAGGGTTCAAGTAGAGAGAAACAGCAAATTCATGAATATAAAACCTTTGCATGCTAAAAATCAACTGTATATACATTCACACATATTTTCTCCCTCACATTTCTCACTGAAGCCTTCTGTATCATTTCTCATAAAGCAAACATTGTAGCTTGAAAGTGAAGCAAAGTCTTCACAAGCTAACTTATAAACACGTAGACTTCCTAGTAACATGATAAGCCATAAGGCCCTTTGAATATATTCTTTCTCTTCAGCATCCTAGAAACATGAATCTCAACAACACGTACAACTACTACAGTGATAGCATGAAGTAGTTAAAACTACCAACAAGATGAGTGTTCACTGCCTATGCTGTTGAATCCTTTTTTGCATTTCCTTTTGGGCTATGAATCCCTTGGATCAGCACGTACAACTACTACAGTGATAGCATGACTTCATAAGCAACCCACCCTACATGGCACTATGTCCATACCTTATTGAAGCACTTGGATTACTGTTATTTGCTGTAGTGAACAATTGTTTGTAGCATCTCCTCCTTCCCCTACCCACTTAGGTCTCAGATTTCCCACCCATCCTGTTTATAGAGATGGGCTATTGGCTTTTTTAAAAAATAGTTTTATTTATTTTTATGTGGTGCTGAGGATCAAACTTAATGCCACACATGTGCCAGGCAAGCCACAACCTAAGCCATGGGCTATTGGCTTTTAAGTCAATTAGTGTATGCATCCCCTCAGTCACTGTGATTCCTTTAGGGATGAACACATAGCTCAGTCTGAACTGACATGAGGAGATATTTGCTGAATACTTCAGGAAACAAGTTTTCTCTCTGTGAGATGGTAAAAGCAGGTCTGTAGAAACCTAAGTAGAGAAATGGAAAGCACTTTGTGATATTGTTGAGCTCTTAGGAAAAGTCTAACATTTATCCCACCCTATTTTTAATTTTTCAATTAAAAATTTTTTCAATTAAATGGTTAATACATAGCCTTTGTTGATTAAGACAATTTGGATAAAGTTATGTATTCCTATGTTCAAGAGAATCATACATACAAGCATATATATGTTTATATATATAATATATATCCTAATAAATAAAAAAATACGTATAATCTATATACATACATACATACATTCATACACACACACACACACACACACACACACACACACACACATATGCTAGTTTTATCCCCTATTCCTAACACACAGAGAAAGACAGAGAGAGAAATTCCTTGAATTACCTTTTGCTTATCTTTTTATAAACTCTTTACTTCTGGCATCATGACTAAAATATAAGCAGCCACTGATAAATATGCTGAATTCAATTAGTATAATGGGGAACATCTTTCCTAAATTAAAAACAATGCCCCATATTAACCACAGAATGATTAACTAAAATGGCTGCTATCACACTGCTGCCCACTCAAGAGAATAAAAAGTTCTCATAATTACCTTAACTGAAAGTGTTTGATTTTACAATATATGTATCACAGAAGACTAAAATCTTAATAATTGAGAATCATTTTTTAGTTTATCAAGTAAAAAGATAAACAAAGATAACATGATCTTGTCTCCTGCTCACCCCCAAATTAGGATGTTAGGAATACTTTTTCTTTAGTATTCCTAAATACAGTTTCTCTAGATTAGGATAATGAATAGAACTTAATGTTACCCAAGCTTCTTTCATAAATATAAAGCAATACATCAACTTTTAAAAGTTTTTGCCCAATTCTTCATTGCTTTATCAGTGGTTTTAATTCCATGATTATTTGTGAATGCAAAACTGTATGTATAATAAATTGCAACTGCCACTGACTAACCTCAGAACGACTGACAAGTGAATGATTACTCCCACAGGTGGCCAAGTGCTTTGGCAATTAGCCCATTTGGGCAAAATTCATTGCATGTAAGAAAGAGGCTTCCTTGTCAAAATATCCACACCTACTGTTTGGAGGATAAATGGAGGGGAGAGGAGTTATAGGAAGAAAGGGTAAGGGAGAGGATGAAGGGATAAGGAGCAAATGGAAAAATTAATGGTTTCTATAACAAGCAAACCATTTAATATGAATTTCTTTGCCAAGGTGATGGAATTCTACCTACCTACTCCTCTGCTGTATACATTTTATGAACTACTGGAATAAAGGAGTGCAAAGGCTCCAGCCATAAAACAATGATAAGCAAATGGAAACATTAATCACCCTGTGATTAATGATCAGTACATTATGTATACACATACTGAAATGTCACTCTGTGATTGATAAATATGTACAACATATTAAATATGTGTTAATCAAAATTTTTTTAATTTAAGAAAATGAAAATGCTAAATATTCTGATTTAGTCATTACATATTATATACATGCATTGAGTTGTCACACTGTATCCCGTAATATCATACAATTGAAATATTTTTAAATAACCTTAAAGACAGATCAAGTCATAGTTAAACATTTTAGATAATTCTAAAATCATCTGGCATGAACCCATATTTTCTCTTCAGCTTATTATATAAATTTCAGAAATGTTGGTGATATTCTAGCAATTTTGAAGACTGTGCCCATCCCTCAAAGTGTAGAGCAAAGAGCATAAAAAGATTATGACTGAAAGTACATTTTGTTTTCAGTTATTTATCTGTGGTTACATTATATCATTAGCTTCCTCCTAAAATATCCCTAAGTCCTAGATAATATTCTGATATTATATGGCAATGTGGTCAGTTGTATAACTTAGACTTCACGGGTTACTTTCCATAAAACACTTCAATCAAGAATTACACAATTTTTCTAAAGATCTAGTTAGGTAGTCACCCTATAATCAGTATTTCTGCTCAACCAGCGGCAGATCTCTTGGGAACAAGACTAGTGGCACAGCAACAATCAAAACAAAAAGTCACCTTACATACCAGACTTGGAAGAAAATTTGATATCACTGCCACTTGGCTAAGATGATGCCTTTAATATGAAAAAATAAATAAAACATTTAATAATTCCCAGCTTGATGAGAATGGGAAAATATAAGCATTCCCATACTTTGTACTAAAATCAAAAATTAGAGGGAAATTTGGGAGCATCTTTCAAAATGTATAACCAAATGTGTCTGAATCACAAATTTCTCTTCTAGGAACTATTCTATAAGTAAACAAATTATAAACACACATATAAATATTTACATTCATACATATATACATGTATGAATACATATATACTTACAGACATACACACATGAGATATGTACACACTCACATACATGCATCTAGATGAATATACATCATCACAGGGATTTGTAGTGCAGCATGGTTGGTGCTATATTTTGTATCTAAAATATTTCCCAAGGCCCATGCGTTAAAGCCTTAGTTACCAACATGCTGCTAATGATTGATAGTGGAAACTTTAAGAGGTACAGCTATTGTGAGGTTTAAGGTCATTTGATGTATGTCCCTGAATGGGGCTTATGACATCCATCTATTCTTCTCTCTTGATTCCTGGCCATGAGGTAAAGAGCTTTGCTCCAATAGGTACCTCCAAATCATGAGCCTATATAAACTTTTTCTCTTTACAGGTTGATTATCTCAGGTACTTGTTATAGTAACAGAAAGTTAACTAATACAGTTGACAACAGCCAAAAAAAAAAAAAAAAAATTAAAAAGAAGAAACAAGCTGGGCACAGTAGCGCATGCCTGAAATTCCAGCACTTTGGGAAGCAGAAATAGAAGAATCACGAGTTCAAAGCCAGTCTCAGCAACGGTGAGGTGCTAAGCAACTCAGTGAGACCCTGTCTCTACACAAAACACAAAATAGGGCAGGGGATGTGGCTCAGTGGTCCAGTACCCCTGAGTTGAATCCCCGGTACCAAAAAAAAGAAGAAAAAACAAGCTAAATATCATCAGGAGTGATTGGTTGAATAAATATAACAAAGTTAAATACTAGTACCTAAGTTTAAAAAAAAAAGTAGTACTAGATGGGTGTGGGGACACATACCTATAATTCCAGCTACTTAGAAGGCTGAAGCAGGAGGACTGCAAATTTGAGGTCAGCCTGGGCAATTCAGCAAGACTCTGTCTCAAAATAAAATAAAAATGGACTGGGGATGTAGCTCAGTGGTAGAGTGCTTGCCTAGAATGTTTGAAGCTCAGTTCAATCCCCACTACAAGAAAAAAAATGAAGTAGCTCTTCATACAAGAACACAAAAGATATGTCCAAGATAGAGTTAGAGGGTATTTGTCCAAGATAGAATTGGGGGTATGTTGGTCAAAGGACACAAAAATTCAATTAGACAGAAGGAATAAATTCAGGATATCTATTAAGCAACAAGGGGGCTATGGTTAATAGTGGTGTGTTATATTCTAGAAAATTGCTAAGTGAATGGATTTTAGATAATGATAAGTATGTAAAGTGATGAATATATTACTTGCCTCAAATTAGTCATTCCATGTTGTATACCTGTTCCAAAACAACATGCTATGTAAGATAAACACGTCATTTTTGTCTATTAATAAATAATGCTACTAATAAAAGACATAAGCTCTACAAGAGTAGGGATTTTATCTCTTTTGATCACTGCTAAATCACCAGGTGTAGAATAGTGTTTAACATATATATATACTCAATAAATATTGTTGAATTGAAATAATTATATTATTTAGTAAAACAAATTATAAAAAGAGATATACATATATGAATAAGCCCTCAATTAGGTGATCAAAATTAGCATCATATATGAGGTATATATAAACATCATGTGCCAATGTTGTTATATACTGGAATACAACATCACTTATGTATGCAGTATTTCACCCAAGAATGCATTACCAGTAACTAGCCATGAAGAAATCTTAGACAAACCCAAAGTGAGAAATGGGCAATCAAATTCTTCCAAAACGTCATCTCATAAATAATAAAGGCTGAGAAATTTTTCCAGATTAGTCAAGACTAACAAGATACAACCATTAAAAGCCATACATGGTCCTAAACTATAACTGGTAGTAGAGGGGGGAATATACTATAAGATACATTATTGAGTCAATCTTTAAACAATTTATTGAAGCTTTGTTGAAGTCAATTACTGCAATATAGTTAATATCCTTATTCTGTAGCACACACCTGTAATCCCAGTGGCTTGGGAGCTAAAGCAGGAGGATCGCAAGTTTAAAGCCAGCCTCAGCAATTTACTGAGATCCTAAAGTGACTCAGCAAGATCCTGTCTCAAAATAAAATATTAATAAAGGGCTGGGATTGTTGCTCAGTGGTTAAGCACCCCTGGGTTCAATCCCTGGTACCAAAAAAAAAAAAGGGCGATATATATATTTTTTTGATATTTTATATGTATAATATATAAAGGATATATATTATATGTATATAATTTATATGTATTTAGGAAATCTACTCTGAAATATTTGGATGTTAAGGGCTAAAATGCTTGAAACTTGTTAACAATTAGTACATACAAACATAATATCACCAGATAGATGGATGGATAAATAGGTATAGAGAGCAAATGATAAAGTGAATGAGGCAAAATATCAGCTGCAATGTATCTGGGTAATAGGTTGTACAATTCCTACAACTTTTTTTGTAAGTTTGAACTTTCCCCCAAATTTGTAAAAAAGATATACACCCAAATTTGCATAAAATATCCCATATCTTGCAGATAGCACCATAAAATGTCACTAGAATATATGAAGTACACTCAGATACTCACATATTTGAATGTATATACAAAAACTTTTCACAGTATTTAGTGAAAAGTGGGAATAGAGGGCTTTGTAGGGTGGGAATGAGGTAGGATTGTTGAAAGAAGGGGGACTCAACTTTCATTTTAATATCTTTTTCTACTGTCATAACTTAGCATGAACATATTACCTTTGTAACTAGAATGGCTAATTAATTTTAAAGCAGCATTGTGGACTCATAAAGTGTGATCTTTGAAGTCTGACAGACCTTGGCTGAAATGCTGTCAACTTCCCACTTTACTCAAGGAGTGTCCTTGACTAAGTCAAATAATCTCCTTGAGTCTGGAATTCCTTAGAAGGCCTGGTTTCTAGTCCCAGCTTTGCCACTAACTCACTGAGGAACATTAGGCATTTCACCTCCCTGAGACCCAAGTCTTTAAAAAGTCTATGAAGTAAGAAAATTCAACCATGGATTCTTTCCAAGTCCATTTTTGCTACAAAAGATGTTTGGTTTTCCAGAATACTACCTCCTTTAACAGAAGGAGTTCTTCTGAATTGTATCATTCATGTAAAGTAAAACATGATGACTATTTTCTAATGATGACCTTACCTAATTGATCTCCTAATAGTTCTTAAATCTTCTTTTACACCTTTGGAGTTGAGAACACATTGATTTGTAATAATTTGGGATTTCCCTGCTCTTTTTCCTTCCTGCCTTCTCCAGGGAGCATTTCTCAGCCTTTTCTCTATCTACCTAAAACCTTTCTGGGGTGATCATCAGAGAGCTCCTAACCATGTAGGGCCCCATTCTCACATCTCTTTCCCCTTAACATTTAAACTGTGCTTTGTTGAAAGGAAATTTAATCCATATGCTTCTGAGTAATTTACCCTTAACACATCAAAATATTCATTTGTAACAGTTCCTTGTTGTTTCAGTAATCCTCCTGAGTCTTTTTAAGGGGTTTTATTCTTAGCTGTCTGAGTTTAGTAGTAAAAAAATGGAACTTAACTTCAGAAGGACAGTTCTTTATCCTTTTAATGTCTCACTCACTTACTAGACTTTAACGGACTTTTCCCCCCTTAGATAAAAAAGCCTTAGTTCTAATACTCTTTACTTTCTTTCAGTTACATAATAAAAGTGTTTTAAAAATTGCTTACTGTGCACCAACAATACCATGCTGTATCTTCTTTAACATTCCACATTGAATGAGATAAACATAATATTTGTTCCTACTTTTCAAGATTCAGAAGGCAAAGCTCTGGAGATTGAGTTGCCTAAAATCACATAATTGATAAGAATCTAGGTGTTACTAATTCCAAATACTGCACTGTACTCTTTATACATTAAATTTGAAAATAATCCACAGGTGGTATTCCAACTTCCATAGCTGAAGGTCTTGCTGGCAGGTCTTTTCCATCTCTAAAACTTTCACTACTTACCCTCTATGTTTTTATTTATATTTTCTTCCTTCTTACATTTTGAAGCCTGCTTGTTAGACTGTGTGAACACTCAAAATGACTTCATATATTTTAATTGTTAAAATTTGGAGGGAAAATAAGTATTCAATAATAGGATAAGGGTCTAATAAACTTAGTCATGCAATGGATTTTAAATGATGGTTTGCAAAGATATTTTTTTAAAATATTTTTTAGTTATAGATGGACACAATGTTTTTATT
Organism: Geosciurus inauris; assembly: GCA_004024805.1. Lineage (NCBI taxonomy): Eukaryota > Metazoa > Chordata > Mammalia > Rodentia > Sciuridae > Geosciurus > Geosciurus inauris. The sequence continues at coordinate 23,719 of PVHX01004288.1, read as the reverse complement.
TTATTGCTTTGTATGTGGTGCCGAGGATCGAACCCAGGGCCTCACGCATGCGAGGCAAGCGCTCTACCGCTGAGCCACAATCCCAGCCCCTGCAAAGATATTTTAAGAGACATTATACTATAATGACAACTTTAAAATGCAGATACAGAATTGTATATATGATTTGCATTTTAATGCATTTATAGAAACACCCATATATGTACAAAAAATAGAATAAATTTAAAATGCACCAAATTCACAGGGGTGCTTTACCACTGAGCTACAAACCCAGCCCATTTTTATTTCTTATTTTGAGACAAGGTCTTGCTAATTTGCTTAGAGCCACACTAAGTTGGTGAGGCTGGCCACCCAGAAGACAGAAAAGATAGCAAATAAAAATCTTAGAACCAGCTGCCACCATTTTAGCCATCTTGGTATTTTCCAAAAGAGCTACAGTGTACTCTGACAAAGTAGATAGTCAAAGCCAAACAATATTTCTAATAATAAATAAATCTGTACCGTATCAATTTCAACAATACCTATGATTAGTGGTCAAAGAAACACGAAGCCTTTTCCAGGTAAAACAGAGTATCCACGTTGGTTAGGAACGCACGTTTAAGGTGCTATGGGAGAGAATATGCTGTAATAAACATTTTATCCTACCCTCACTGTCAGTAAAAAAGAAAGAAAGAGGCAGAGAAGAGATATGCATGTATCTTCCTCTCCCCAAACGGAAGGGATTTAGAGGGATTACACTAAATGATGTGCAGCTGAAGTGTCTGATTCCTGGCTTCTAAACTGGTTCTGCTATCTTAACCTACTTAGGGATTCTAAATACCATAGGAGCTTCTAACAGGGGCTTAAGCAATATTCAAAGCACAGTCTGGTTTTGGTTTCAGAATAAAAATAGTCACCCTGGAACAACTACTATGTTTCAATCTGTGTTCCTTCATTTAACTCTTTCAATAAGCAGGTATCATTTTTCTATATTTAGAAAGAGAAATTATGACCCAGAGAAAATGACACATTTGCTCAACATCACAGAGTTCACAGGAGGCAGAGTTAGTATTCAAATCCTTACAAGATCCATGTTCTTTCTGCTATGTTGTTCTTTCTCTTCTACTTCAACCTTTCCTTGCTATTTACACAACCAACCAGGATCTTCATGCTAATCTAACTACCCACAACCCCAAACATTGACATGAGTGAGGTATCAAGTTATGACTCACACTTTGATAATTAAATTAAATTTGATTTAATAAAACAGCAAAGATTTATTATTTGCAGGAAATAAAAATTTTACTATCTACTATAGCTTCTAACTCAAGAAGAAGGGTTACTTTCTGATATCCAGAAGGATTATGTGAAGAGGCATAAGTACAATAGAAAACCATCTGGCATGATATTACTCATTCAGTCATAAGACACTTATCAAGCACTTGCTTTTTGCCAGGATGCTCTCAAGGTATTTACCAACCACCCATGCATACCCTTTAAAGGCAAAACAGAACTGATCCTAACACTGAATCTTTTAGTTCTACCAACTTAAAAGTTTGACATTGAGCTCAGGAGAGTGATAGAACACATGCAGAGAGAAGGATAATTTCTGACTTTCCACCTCTCACTATAGTCAGGATAGGCCATCATACAAAGTATCAGATCAATATCCACTTTATAAATGGACACCAAGTAGGGTTTTGAAATAGTTTAATTCTACTATCAAAACTTAACAATAACACAAAAGGTTATTTTATTGGAAATGTCTGTTGGATTTAAAATTTTTAAATAAAGTCCCTTTGTAGTTAGATAATACCCTTATCTCAAGTTAACACTTAATTGGAAAATGCCATGGTATAAATATGTTTCTGCAAATTCTCAAATTGAACTCCAATCACCAATGTGATATATTAAAAGGTGGTATCTTTGGGGAAGGGAAGATGAAGTCATAGAGCGAAGTTTTTATGAATGGTATTAGTGACCTCATAAAAGAGGCCTGAAAGAGAATGTGTGCCACTTCTTGTTCCACTTCTGAGGATGGAATACAAGGTGCTAATATATAAGGTGAACCTAGCCCTCACCAGACACCAAATCTACTGGTGCCTTGATCATGGCCTCCCTGCCTCTAAAACTGTGAGCAACAGATTTCTGTGATTTATAAATTATCCAATCTTGTAGCTCAGTGGTAAAATGCTTGCCTGGCATGTCCAAGAAACAGGCTTCAAACCTTAGTACCTCAAAAAAAAAATTACCCAATCTAAAATTTTTGTTTTAACAGCCTGAGTGAAATAAGACAGAGAAATAAAACATCAATAAAAGCAATGAAATTATGTATGTGTGTGTATTTCTTTTTTTCCCCCTATTACTGTGGCTCATAACACAAACTTAATCTAAGTTGTGTTCCAGGCAACTGTGATAAGGTTTTTACATTCACTATGTCATCATGTGTGTATACAGAACAAAAGAGGAAAGCATGTTTTTCTCTTATTTTTTCTTTTTCTTTTTGATCTTCTTTTACCTTTAAGGAAGTAAAAGCTTAGAGAAGTTAACTATCACTTAAGATAACACAGGAGGTGGCCTAGCCCAAAGTCTATTTGAAGAGTAGGTAACTTAAGCACTTGTACTCTTAACCACTACTGCCACACTATGCCTAACATTCTAAGAAATCCATGAAGGCAATAGCCTACGCATCTCCTTTATCTGTGTTTTCCTGCCCATTACCATAGCCTTGAAATACAGCAGCTGCAAGTCCTCAGTATGTATTTGTTCTCTGCCCATACTGATGTCCATACTGATGGAGCGGGGAGGGAGGGAGGAAGGAAAGGGGAAGGGAGGGATGAGAATGAGAATATATAATATTATGAGATATCATATATATATATATATATATATGGATATGGATAAGAGTCAGCTTCAGCCAAGTAAATAGTATGATCCATAAGAATTTCCAGAGATCCCATTGAACCAATTTTCCTTTATATTATTAATCACTGGCACATCTGATCTGGAACATAATATTAGAATACCAGATAGAAGCCAGAGGAGAAACAAGGTCAAAATGAATGAACAGCAGAAGCAGAGCTTAATTCTTCAATCTGAACAAGAGCTTTTATTTAAGGGCCAAGGCAAGTAAGTAATAATGCCAAAGATACTGACACCAGGCAAATAATAGAAAGTAAGCCAAATTCTAAAGTATAGGAAAAAGTTGGATTTGGAATCACCTACATACCAAATAAAACAGATAATGAACATCTTAGTGTTCTGAATACTAAATTATCAATGACTTTAGTTAGATGTGGCCTGATTAAGCCAAAAGGGCTCAAAGAAAATGAGGTATCTAATTCTAAACACAAAACAGAAGCCCAAGGTATCCAGGTAGGACTGTAAATGTGGACCTTCTCTCCTCAGAATCAAGTCACCTACAAAGCAAATTAATTATAGAGGAAATGCCTTTCTATATCTTTCTCATCTTAGATTAAGCTTTTTAATTTAAAAAGAAAGGACTTCAGTATGAAGATAAATCAAGGCTATTTATTCCAAAAGAAGAAACCAGATATCTATTAATAGGATTCTATTTCATCACACAACCAAAATGCTCCAAGATGAGAATTAATTTGCTATTACTATCTTTTCATGTACAGGTATAGATATTCAAAGCATTTCAAAATGCAGACAATATTCCAAGAATTGATTCAGATAGCACTCTTAGAATAAAAACAATGTTGTTTTTACTTTTCTTATATTAATAAAGCAGTTGTCATAGACAATATTATATTTTATTAAACAAGAACAAATAGTACCTAAAAAGTACTAGACATTATTTTAAGCATTTTACTCATTCAATCCATATAACAACACTATATTTTATTATTATCATCATCCCCAATTCACTAAGAAACTAGAGAAGAAAGAGATTAAATAATTCATCCAAGAGTTTCCAGCTTAAAAAAAATGAATGTTCTAACATTCAAACCCAGACATTCCCTCTCCTATAACTATTACATGTATTTGTGTATACTTGGCAAGAGCACCAAGAGCACAAGGGAAATCTGAGAACCACAGAGAAGTAGAAATATGTGAGAATGAGTTGTAGGTTCTGGTGAAAATAAAAATAGGTCTCAGTTTACCTGTGACATTTCTAATTTATGCCTGTTGGTGCAGTATAATTATTAATAGTATTTATTGTCATTCCCTGTAATCTCTAAGTTTAGGTAAGTCTAGGTCAATTTGTTAGGCCCCATTCTACAATGGGCAAGACTCTTGAGCTTTGTTGTCCATAATTTTCCCATCTGTAAAGTTATAATGTTAACACTTGCCCCCTTTCTAACTCCTAAGAAGTACTTATTGTCATATTATGCACAGGAATGCAAATGTAAAGTATTTTAAAACCTTTCTAATATCAGATAGTTGTATAGAGAGCTTCTGTAACTACTGAACTCCCATCATGTGCTGTGCATGCAGGTGGCTGCTTTACACTTACTAATGGAATCATGACCCTGAGTACATAATGCCTTTTTATTCTTCCAAAACAAACATTTATGATAGAAACTTTGGTGTCAGAATAAAGTACAAACAAACAAATCATTAAGTCACTACTAACCATTACTGCTGAACCAGAAACTATGTCAAGAAACTTGAAAAGAGAGCTTTGCTAATTTCATTAAATAACATCCACTTTATGGTTGACTCATTATTTCCACTTGAGCCAAAAAAATGAATAGAATAAAAAGAATAAACTTATTTTGTTACTTAAAGTACAGTTAAAAGGACTAGTACTGATATGTTATTCATCAGAAAGAGGAGCTGTAGATTCATTTTACAAAGGACAAAGTCTACTGAAACCCTGCAAGTATACTAATGAGTAGAAAAAATCACCTAAATATTGGAAATTAAGGAGTGTGTGTCCCCTCAGTCAGTGAGTGCACATGTGTGTGTGCACACATGTGAAACTCTTTGTATATTGTCTTGTTAGTCTAGAAATTCCAAAAAACGGGAAAAAATAACATCTAAAATGGATAAAGGTATTATTTTTATTTTTCCTTAGTTTTCCAGTTTCTGTTCTGCCATTTCTATCTACTATCTTCCCTACACTCTAATTTCTAAGATAACAGCAATTTTATTACAACTTTGCACTTCTATTCTCCCCTTTAGTTTATCATCTCACTAAATGTATTCATATCTGTAATTGAAGAGAGGGGGATAAAACTACCCTTATATTGTATGTTCATTTTTTTTTTCCTTGAATTTTGTTTCTCTTTGCATAATAGAGTTTGGATCATAGTTTTTTGCCTATAAAAACGAGAAGTTTCAATTAGTTGATCCCCATGAAAGTCATGGCTTTCTAGATCATGTGGCAATATATCATATGAATGGGGAGCTTAATAAATGCTTCAGATTGAGATAAGAAGAGAGAAGATGATGGTGTGAATGACTCTTATCTGGCTTTTGGGTATGTGTGTGGAGCTGGATGATCACCATATCAACTAATTTGGTTTCAATTAAGCAATGAACACAGAGAAAAACATGAAAAAGAAAGGACCAGGGAAAGAAAGAAGCGGGGGTGCAAGAGAGAGAGGAAAAAAGAAAGGTAGAGAGAAAAGAAAGAAAAGGAACAAGGATAGAAAGAAAGAAAGAAAGAAAGAAAGAAAGAAAGAAAGAAAGAAAGAAAGAAAGAAAGAAAGAAAGAAAGAGAAGAAAGGAAAGGAACAAGGATAGAAACAAAAAACCTTTGGAGTATATAAAAACATATAAAATGTCAGATTTGGAGCACTACTATAATTTCTTACTCCAGTGAAATTTTATCTGTTAGTCATGAGAATAAAATAAAAAGCCAAGATATATAAATGTAATTTTGGTTTTCTGAAATGCATTTTTATCTTTACCTGTCATACAGAATGGTTGTAGAAGTAAATAATGGCATGCAATGAGGAGACCTATGTGTTTGCTGTAGCTCTACTTCTCAATAACTGCCCAAGAGCAAGGAAGCCACTCGAGTTTTATGGACCTGGATTTTGTCATGGTTCCTGAGACTTCTCAGAGTGTGAAATAATGGGAAAAAATTATGTTTATCTTTGGTCCTCTGCAGTTTTTTTCTACATTGCAAAACTGTCATATGGTTGATTAATTCCTTTCAATGGATAACCTGAGGTCTTCATGCAAAAAAATAAAAAGACAAAACATTCAATGAGTAATATTTGCCAGTTATATTCCCACAGAGACATGAAATTGTTAACACTGCAGGTCGAAAACCTCCTAAAGTTTAAATGTATACAATGGAAACAAAATATTACAATATTTAAATGTATATAATGGAAGCAAAATATTCCAATATTATTAAAATATTTATATTTATTCTTTATAAGATCATAGTATCTCAAGAATCAGAACTTACTTTCTATGAAAAACATTTTTGTACTTTTGAAAAAATGCATAATTGTGTAAAACAATAGTTTGTGAATACTACTTCAGACTTTCTAATCATGCTCTAGGGAATTCAAAAGCTTATTTCCTCTGACCTACTATTACTTATGTTTTATGTTATGAGGTTACATAGGTTTGCAAAGTCATTAGTTAGCCAGAAAACTAGTCCCTAGAGTACTTGCTTCATTATTAAATGCAAAACAAGATACTAAGTAGTCGGATGAAGGCAATTGTGCAAAATGTACTAAAATTACTTAATGGTCTTATAGAGAACAGGTGAGTATCATTCCATTCTGAAGTATTAAGAACATTCCCTTGAAAGAGGGAATGCACTTGTTCTTTTAAGTATGAAAGCATCTTCATCTTCCTTGATTTTTGAGAAGGAAAAACATAGCATGTTTTAGAAGCTGATTTTCAGTTGCTATGACAAAAAGTAGCTAAGAAAATCCACTTAAAAGGAGGAAAGGTTTATTTTGGCTCAATATCATGGGTTTCAGTCTCTTGGAGTCCATTGTTTCTGGGCCTGTGGTGAGGCAAAACATCATGGCGGGGAGTGCATAGTGGTACAAAGTTGCATGGCAGCCACAATCAAAGAGAGAAAAGAGGAAGGGCCTGGGGTGTCACTGTAACCTTTAAGGGCATGCCATCAAAGAATTACTTCCTCCAACTAGGCCCCACCTCCTAAAGTTTCCACCACCTCCAAATAGGCCATTAAGCTATGAATCCATTAATAAATTAATCCACCAATAAAGTCAGAATCCTCATGATCCAATCACTTCCCAAAGGCCTCACCTCTGAACACTGCTGCCTTAGGGACCAAGCCTTCAACACATGAGTTTCCAGAGGATATTTCAGATCCAAATCATAATATATTTGTAGGCACAAATTATAATAAACATAAGATGAAGGCCTTGCCTGGTAGGATTAAGAACATAGGAGAGAGGGTGATGGGGTCACTTCAAATTTCTCTCTCTCCAGGCCACTTCCTCCTTGTTCTGAGCCTGGGGCCAAGTCCACCCACACAAACTTCCAGCACCACAACTCAGGTATATAAGGGATTCCAATCATTTAGTACTCATTGTCATTTGAATGCATGAAATTAAAATCTTTCAGACCATTGTAAATAAATGACTGATAGTATAATAATGGAGGAACAACCTGCTTTAACCAGCATTTATCCTACTTTTTACTTGGTTTTAAAGAGACAGAAGAATAAAAACTACTTATTTTTTGAACAACAACAAAATCACAGAGAGAAGTATGTTGTGGAGCAAGTTAATACACAGAATAGTGGGAAGATAATCTAGCCTAAGAATAAAAAGACATGAATTCTGCCTTTGAAACCTTCGAAAATGTACATCTTCTCTCTAAGCCTCTGTACTTTCATATAAAATAAGGAAGCTGGGTTCAATTGAAGATTTTTAAGCTTTTCCTGGGATGAGAATTTTTTTAGCAAAATTTGCTAATAAGCCCAATCTGCAAAACTGATAGAGTGACACTGATCTGGTTGAAAAGAGGGCAGGAAACTCAAGCATCACCAATCACCTTCCTGCTTGCCCTCTTCTAAATCCATGTGCAAGCCACTAAGCTTTAGAATCTCTAAGGTCCTTTCTGTGATTCCAGGTGGATGACAAAGAGAATAAATAAAGCAGATGTTAGTCTTCAAAGACTAATACCGAGCTGTCTAAAGTTCAGGAAAAGAGTTTAAGAGATAAAGAGGGAATTGATAGCCCTCTCTCAGTGGTTCTACATTCTAGTTTCTGGAACCTTATTTTAGAAAATGTTTATTTGCTATATCATTTGCTTCTGATTTAAAAAGCCAAAGATGTGAATAATGGATCATTTATAAGGAATAAATTTATTATTCTTTGAATAATAAATTCATATTTATTAAATAAATGTCATATTTCTTTCCTAAGGTGAGCCAAATGATGCTAGAGGTACAGACTGTTCCTGTACATTTACTCTTGTTCATCATAATTCTAAGCAAAGAGGAGAAAGAATAAAGAGGGAGAAGGAAGAGAAAAAAGGGAGAGGAAGAAAAATAAGATATATTAATTAGAGTGCTTTGGCAAAGAATATAGAATTGTCCTCCAATATTCATTGTCCTCTTCCATACAGAATACCTCCCCCTCCATTACCTCTTACTTTTAGCTGAACAACTAATTGCCTTTTTCCAAACTTCACTTTCCAGAGTCTTTTGCAGCTAGCCATGGTCATATGACAAAGTTCCAGCCAACAGGATATGAAAGGAAATGACATAAGTTATTTCAGGTGGTACCTGTATTAAGAAAGCTGCTTTCTCTCCCTTCTTATGAAACTCAGGCTGAGATTAGGACATCATGATAATTCATCTTTTAATGTACAGATAGGAATCATATTCTAGGGAAGGCAGGGGAAAAAAAGAAGTAATGCAGATTCTTTGACATTATGGAAGAATGTCTTGTATGCCTTCTTCCTTTTCTGAGTCACTATATTTTAGGGTCTCTTTAGAACAGAAGCTTAAATTATATCCCAATGAGCTTAAGTTTTTCAATCTTATTAATGCACAAAAATAAAAACAAAATGAAAGAAAAGAAGGAAGGAATAAAGGGAGAGAGAAGAAAGGAGAGGAGAGGAAAGGAATAGATGCCAAGAGACAACACTCATTAAGTGCCTCTGTCTCTGTTACAAGGTTATTTCCCCAGAGTGTCTTAACTCTTGCTCAGTTCTTAGTGTCAGGTCACACTAAGAAAGCTTCGTAAAGTGATTCTGAAGGTTTCCATGGACATTTCAGATAGGTCATATTTCAAAAGTCCAAAAGAAATTTCAGCAGGAGGCTAAAATCATTCACTATAGTCACATGCTAGCTATGGCTGTCTGTTAGTTTCCTATTACAGGGAGCTTAAAAGCATATCCTTTTTGCTATCACACAAACACCTCTATCTTGCTTTTTAATTTAGTATGATGGATTTGATTAAATATGAAATATCTCTAATCTCTTTACTGTTTATTTCCATTCCTCATAACAATAGGAAGTAATAGAGTGAATTAGAAAAACTATGTTCACAAATGGACATGTACAGACCTTGAGTATAGAGTATATAAGCAAGCACAAAGGAATTTTATTTTATTTTATCATTGATATTACTTTCTTTCCTCAGAATCTCTTCTCTAGTTATTTGGAGAATACCATATGCAATTATTAAAACTTATGGTTTGAAATAATAATGTTAAACTTCTCTCATTTGGTGTATTTATATATTTGCTACTAAGATATTTGAAAGCTATTTTTAACTCAACATTAAAAAGCATTGATAATATATTTTAATAGTCTAAGAAATTAAGCATTGAAAATTGTAGAGAAAATAGGTTAGATATGGTGATGCAACAAAAATGTATAGCATGTCCTGACATTCCATTTTTCTTCAGAGTTTTGTTTGCTTTTCCTCCTACATACCAGAATAAAACATAGAGTTATAATCAACATGTGATGACAAATGGTCTCAGGGTTGGGTTTGCATTCTTCTAAATATATTGGCATTTGTAAGCTGGAAAAGATAGATGTAATCAACCACCCTCAGACAAAAGTAGGATGACTATTCTGGCAAAATGTTCAAACCACATTAAGCCCTAATTTGAAATGATGTTTGAAAGAAAGAAATGAAACTAAGACCAATTTATTTGTACAGCAACTAAAAACTGAACTCACTAGACATATTTAAGAGATGGAAACAATTAAATGTGTTTGTTTTCTAAATAGACCAAGTATATTAGAAACTTCGAAGGTTAAAAAAAATCAGTTTTACTAGACTCTATTATTTGTTACTGCACAAATACTTAAATCATTTTCTTTAATGGCCCTCTGAGGTTGTTCTAATAAAACATGCTATTTTTAAGAGTGAGTAAACAGTATGTTTAATTTCACATTATCAAGTCATACAGTTCCATTTTCATTAGCAGCATATAGAAGGAAGTACTGTGAAGTGTGGATCAACTTAAACAGAATATCATTTATGAGGGGTATTCTTGGTTTTCATTCTTGTTTTTTTAAAAAAAAGATGAAGTTTTATTCTTTTTCCTTGGATTCAAATCAAATTTTAATGGTATGCTGAGAAAATTAGGCAAAATTGTCATGTGAGCCCTCTTAGGTGCACACCTAGACACAATAGGCATTTCTGCTGAAGATAACAATTGTTCTGGCTAGAAGAAGACTGAAATAGTGATGTTGCTATCCAGAATAACATCCTGCTCCAAACGTGGGATGGCTAAATACCAGCATATCATCAAGTCTTTGGCTAATACATGTACCCTGACCACTCAATCAAGGAGTGTCTTTAAGACCAAGTGTCCTAGACTCTCTGGCGTCTTTTCCCTTGGGCTCTATCCTGACAAGCCTGGCTAACAGAGGTGGCTCTTTACACACCATAATGAAGCCCAGGTCTGGGAGGGCAGTCCTGCCAATGTCCCACTGAAGTTTGCCAAGAATTGATGCTACAGAGTATTGAAAACAGGATAGGGTCCTTGTCAATTCTCCTCCTCCACACCAATTTATAGATGTTCTGATGAATATTTGAATAAAAACATATAAAGTGAATTTTTTTTCAATAAGGATCACACATTAACAGCAGAAGTAAAGTATGAGGCTTGCCCCTTCATGGAAGACACAGGAAAGAATGATAGGAAAAGAAGAAAACTCACTAATATTTTCATGACTACATAACCCCAAAGTATTCAATGGATCTCTCCAGGGTTTAATTTATTGCAGAAATACTAACACAACTCAAGTGTACCACATGTTCCTAAAAGTGGCTGTTCCTCCTAGAAATCCATTTAGGATTAGGAGAGTATACTTGACTTTGATGTGTACCTATTCAAGCTACCGAGAAAAAGGTTAAGAAGATTCTGCAGATAGTAGTATTCAGCCTGACAGATATTTACACAACTAAAATACAAGTGAGACAACAAAACCATGACTGAAACATCAAGTTTAATGAATTGCTTCATTCTACACTATTGTAAGAATTCATATAGAGCAAGTGTAAAGCATTTTAGTTGAGCTAAAAACCATTCAGTTTCTATATACTATAATTGCATTATTCAGCACTTCAGCTAAAGTATTTAAAGATTCCAAGTGCTTTTTCTATTTGAAAAGTACATTAAGAATGAAAATATAAGTAATATATGTAATAAATAGCTTTCAAATAAATTAACATTTTAGATTTATATACATAATTTAGAACCTGTCCAGGAGAATAAAGGATAAAAAACTTTTAAAAGAGTTTTAAAGGAAAAATTTTTAAAAAGCTAAATATTACTTAGCAAGTAATAAATCTTAAATCAGTCAGTAAATGCTAAAAGCACATTTAAGACACCATACTTCAATTATCACAACCCAACATACATAACAATATCCCCTGTTTCTTCAGATGAGTTTGGTAGTAAATGTCCAGATCTATGTACTGTCTGTGGTAACTAATTTTAATTATCCTACTCTTACTTGGAGTCTTTAGAGTAGAAGAACTACCTTAAAATACCTATATATTCACCTGCATCTTACAACACTTAAGATACACTGATTCTAAAAGGCATATGTTACTTTCTCTAACTTTAGCATTGCGTTTTAAGTTCTTGGACATACTATTGGAAGCTCTTGCTAATCAGACCTTTCCAAACTAACCAGAACATATCCTTTTAATAAAAAATAATAGCTATGTTCTCATTTTCAAAGTTTAAGATTAAAACCTACAGTGAAAGAATCCAGCTGAGAAGAAATTTCCTTTTGGTTAAAAAAAATATATCATTAAATTTATCGGAACAATATGAAATGAAGATGTTGTTGTTGGGTCTTTCACTTATAGTGGAAAGCAAATAGACTTGCTGGCTTTATAAAATCCATAAATTATTCGTCAGATAACTTTTCAACAATAATTTTAAACATATAAGAGTTAAGGTACAAAAGGAAATCCACTATCTATGATAATCAAACTAAACAATTATGGATCTTTTTGTGTGTGATTTAATTGCCCAGATTTCAAAGAAACCACATAATCTCACATGTTAAAATATTTCCTTTACATATTTTAAGCATGGCAAGACAGCTTTTCAAAACATAACTTTAGAATTGGGTGCCATTCCAATTGCAGATTCAGATCCTTTGACATGGCAGCTTGGTTTGCTAATCTTGGCTTATTCTTTTAAAAACAACTTACTACAATTTACATGGTAGCATTCTATTTTCCCCATAGTTTAGAACCTAAAAATGTAGTGTTTAATCACTTTTGATATTGACAAAGAGCACTGTTACTAATTTTATTTTTCAACAGAGAGCTAAAGGGTACATGAATCATCCTTTTGAAGTTTGGAATGCAGGCGAAACAGTGGATGTGAATGGAAACAAAGTAAATAATCCCTCTTATCTAAACTTTTTTTCCCAGGCCATCAGCCCTAGAAAAAGTCATTTTCTTAGCATTAGCCCATTGCCCTAAAAAAGAAATAGCGAAAAAGTTATTCCTAGAGAACAGTTTATTTACCATAAGATGTGGCTCAGCAAAGTGTTTTGTGTCCTATAAATGTAAAGTTAATTCTTCCCGTGAAAGCTTTAAGAAAACAAGCACATCATAAACATACTTCTGCATTTTAGAGCTGGCTCTCATTTTATTTGAGAGAAGACATTTTTTCCTATGTTCCTAGAGTCAGCATTCTTAGATGTGTAGAAATGAGAATAAGTAACTTAATGGTATCCTTATATAACCAACCTAATATACCATATATCAGAGTACTCTTTCATTCTCTACATAGGACTAAAAGGGGTGGGGGAAGGGTAGAAAATAAAATCCCAGGAAATGAACGAAGTTTAGCTAAAATGATGCTTTTATAAGAATTTTAAGCTCCTTCAAATAGTCCTGTCAAGTCAGAGCTGAGGCTCAATACTGCCATCTTCTTCTGAAATGCAGAAATACAACAAGCAATCTCGGTAACAAAGCAGGAAGTAGTTACTGAATACATAAAACTCACCAAATATATCGCTTATATATTTGTCATTTTGGAGAGGAAGTTAACTAAAGATCATATATATATATACACATACATATATATATATATATATATATATGTATGTATATATATATACACATTATTAAATTAACAAATATTTCTGAACTTTAAAATGACTGTGTGTGTGTGTGTGTGTATGTGGATTCCTCCCTCCTCCAAAGAGGAATATGCATTGTTCTCAGGTGAGCTGATGCAAGTTCCAGGAAAATGCCAGTTTATGCCTCTTGTCCCAGAGTAATTATTAAAAACTCTCCTTTCAATCTTGATTAATTATATGATTACCTTAGTCTTAATTCCTTTTCTGAGGGTAGGCTTTAGCAGAAGAGAGGAGACTACTGTGGCAAGTAAGGGGCCACTACCAAAGTCAGGAGGAGGAGAATGGGAAGGTTGAAAGGAAAGTGCTTCTCAGGAAATTGCAGTTGTGGGTCATTTAATGTGCAAGATATGTTCTGAGAAAGGTTCTGTCAGGTGATTTCATGATTGTGCCAATGTCACAGTGTACACTTACACAAACCAAGATGAAATGGGTCAAACATCGGATGTGGCTGCTTGATAAATCAAGAGATGAGATACATGAGGCTGCTGCTGGTGCAACAAGGCACTATTTTATAGCAAACTTGTTTTTTTTTTTTAAATATAAGTAGAGCCACTCCAAAATAACAATAAAAAGTATAGTATAATAAATATACAAACCAGTAACATGGTTCTCATCAAGTATTATGAACTGTACATACCTATAAGTACTATAATTTAATATGACTAGCATGTTTGTTTACATCAGCCTCACCACAAACATTTGAATACCTAAATAATAATGTGTTTTTATGATGGCTACAGTGTCTCCAGGTGATGGGAAATTTTCAACTCCATTATTGAGGCCAAGGGGCAAAAGGACAGTCAGGGTAGGTAATGCACGATTGGGTCAGGAGATGAGAGCGGAGTCAAGAAGAAATAAAATGCTAATATCTCCAGAGCACTTACTCCTCCTCCAACCTGTTACCAAGGTTACCTGCCTCCAGGGAACTGTTCCTCCTTGCAGGGAGGCAAGATTAGAGGTGGAGGGGCATTAGAACAAAGGAAATCTAAAGTCTATAAAAGGAGCAGAACACCCCCACTCCCTTGGGAACCCACTTGGACTCCCCTCCACTGCACAGGAACCCCCCTCCTTCTATCCTTTAAATAAAACATTTTGCTCCTGCCTCTGTGTTTCTCATTTCTTGGGTGTTCAAGCTTCAAAACTGGGGGAATGAACTCCAACATGATTATCAAAACTGGTATCATTATAATCTTCTGAGATCACTGTCTAATAAGTAGTCCACTATTGATTGAAAGGTCATTGTGTGGCATGATTGTATTTAGGTATTACCTTTATAGGCCTTAAAGGGCAAAAACTCACAATGTAACACCATCTTGACAATAGTAAAATACATGTGTGGCTAACAAATATGTAGATTAGATTTATCTAATTCCTATGTTTATAGCAATTTATGTTTTTACTGAAGAACAAACGTACTAATTTGGAATCTCTTTTGCTAAATGAACAGATTACTACTGCAGCTATTTTTCAGTTCCAAAGTAAACAGAAATACATACAGAACTAGCCTGAGAGAATTAGGCCCAGGGGAATTTGCCATTCCACTACATATACTCTGGCTCTGTGTAGCAGAACACTTTTTACCTCTGGCAACAGATCTACCAATGAATCCTAGAAGGAATAAGTGAAGTTATTATCAGTGTTAGCTATTAGAGAAGTCACTCATAGATAGAATAGCTCTTTTGATCTGATTGATACAGAAAAAATTCATATCCTTAAAGGTAGAGTTTCAATTCAAGAAGGGCTTTATGCTCAAGGGGGAAAAGGAGGGTGTGACCACTCTTACCAAAAACATAATCATAGAGGGTTAAATGCTCTAACACCATGCAGGTAGGGGGAGATTGAGTGCTCAGGCTTGGAAAACAGAAGATAGGAGACACTTTTGTGAATCTATCCAAAGAACACATTTCTTATAAGTTGTAAGAATTATATTAAAATTTAATCACAAAACACAATAATATGTTTTTATACCTTCTAAGCTCAATAATTCAAACTTCCAGTTTTTCTTTAACTATGAAATGAAATTAAGCCTAAGAGAAGTTCCCCTCTTCCTCTAATTTCTAGCAATCTTTCAATAAGTTATTAGAGCTGTAAGGAGCATCGTCCATAGACATCCTGAGACATACTGGGACTATGTTGCTGGCTGTAAGGAACAGCAGCCACAGACATGCTTAGACATGACTGGGTGCAATTGATAGGGACCATCATCTAGAGACAGACAGAACAATGCTGGAGAATGATAACAATGAGCACCAACTTGGAACTGTGTATAAACCACTTTTTGTGCCACATCTGAGAGCTTTGCTCTAAAGCCGTCAGTGAGACTGGCTGCCTTGCTGTCCGACTCCACCATTCCCCAACGTCCGTTGGCTGGAGAAAACCACCGGACAACAACAATGTCTGCTCTTCGACCCAGAGAAGTTGTGCAGCATCGGAGGTACTTTGGGGTTCGTGGTTGCCACTAGAATTGTGTGATTTGTTTGTAGTGTTTAATTGCCTTAGGATAGTGTGATTTGCTTATAGTGTTTAATTAGTATATACTGAATGCTAGTTGGGGTGCTCCAGAACACCCAACACTTTTTACATTAATTGTCTGTGTTTGATAATTGGTGTGATTGAATATATGCTTGCATTTAAAGACAATCCACCTCTGAGTAATTATTAATAGTGCCACTGGGCAAATTATCTCCTCATCTACAACCTCCAAGTTTAATCAAAGTGTTGTAAACATTTTGCTTTTAGCACTTTTAACACAAAGCGTATATTTTACATGCAATTAAAGTCATTCAAAAGAATCTGTTTTGAAAAGTTATTATAAATTGTTATAAAAGGTAAAAATGACAAATTTTTAAATTTTCAAAAGCTTACTTGATGTTCATCAATACAATCTTTAGTTGTCTGTAAAAGAAGTGCCAAATTTAAGTGCTTTCTGCCTTTCTAGTGTTAGGACAACAAGCATAACTGCCAGCCTCTCCACTGCAGAGGGAAGGGGAGGTTATCCATGAAGTCAAATCTGAATACTTCACCTTGAATAAAAAGACACTGCATTCAACAATCTGTCTACCATTTCTAAAGCTTCATTACCACCCAAGTTGGCTCATTTTTGGGGAAAACATTGGTCAAAGGAAAACATTCAGAGCTGGGATGGTTTAGTTGTATCCACCTCTTGGTATTAGTAAATGGCAGCACTCCTACTGGCAGACCCAACAATAAGAGAACACTACACAGAAGTTTCTCCATATATAAATAAGTTAAAAAAAAAAAAATATATATATATATATCTCCACCTTGGAGAGCAAAAATGTTCTAAGTGGTATAAGCACTACCAGCCACATCCTTCTACTATTTCCTCTTATAAGGGAAAAATTGAGAGAGCTGTGTGTGCTATAGAGCTGAAGTCACTTACTAAATGAGAACAGTCTGAAGCTAATAAATGGGCCAAATAAACATTTCAAACATTTCTTTGTAAAATGTATTATGGCCAAGACCTTTTAACCTTGAGTGACCTGAAGAAATGCTTAAAGGGCACAATGAGGGTGACCATATACCCTTTAAAAGTGACTTTTAAACTTTCCCAGAATTCTAGATCACTTATGCTGCTCCAAAAGTTTAATCTAACAACCACTCTTATCCTAGATATGACTTATGAAAATGATTGGAAAGAAGAGCCTGTTTTTCATGATACCCTTTCTTTGGGCTGATTACATAATGGGGATGATTTTTCTCCCCCAATAAATTGGGAAAACATGAGCTCAATTGATTTAGTGTTCCTTATCTCATTGACCCATTCGCAGTGAAGGACATGTCAATGAAATGAGGAAAAGAAATAAAAAAGAGAAGGGCATATAACAAGTTATCAATATATGGATATCAGTAGCAACTTGGTTTAACTAAAAATTGCTTACTTTATTAAATATAATAATTGGAAGATTCTGATGGAAAAACTGAGTCCTTTCCTCAGACCTCATCTCATCTTATGCCATAATTCTTCCTTTGAAGAACCACCCCATGAGTCAAGCCCTTCACCAAGAGTTCCCTAATGCCCAGAGACAGAAGTAAACTTTTCTGATCTCTACTGGCAAAAGTCTTTCTCTGTTCCTTTGAACATGTTCTAGTCTACATTTTCATTTCTTGAGGAACTTAAAGCATTTTGATTATCTCAAGAATGAGTAGGATGAAAATATTGCTCTAAGAGGTCTTCAACTCCATCCTGACATCTCTGAGTTTCTTCTGTGATGAGAAATCATTCTTTTTTCTCACATTGAATCTTCTAGTTGTTAATAAGGCCTACCTTATGTTAAATCACTCTATAACCCTTACCCATGGATTCTAACTATGCATTATGGGGTTAAGCCGAAGTCTACTCTATTTTTCATGTTACAGTCCTTTAATATGTTCTATTCTCAATTACATATGCCCCTGTAAGAATGGCTTCTAGACTCTTCATTATCTATGTCATTCTTAAAAATATATCTTTCATTTAATCAATATCCTTCTTAAAGTCTTCCCATCTTAAATAGGGAAGAAAGACATCTGAGGGAATTAATAGGATGACAATACAAATGTGAGAAAAGAACAAAGAACTACTAAGCACAATGGAAGAGACAATTGTCTCAAATCACTGAGGAAGACTAGTCCAAGACCTATAGCACCCCCCTCACACACCTATCTGTGGTTCACTTTTCCCAGGTGAATACTAAAAAATAAACAAAATTAATAATAGCAAACCTGTATGTGCACCTTTTATGTATTTAATATTTAATATAATTTAATATTTAATATAATTTAATATTTGCAATAGTCTTCTGAGATAGATATCATCTCACCATTTTACAGGTGAGGAAACTTATGCTTAAATAAGTTTAAGTATTTGCTAAAGGTTATATAAGTGAATGGTAGAGCTGAAACTTTATCCAGGTCTATCTAGTTGTAAACCAAACCTTCAACTCATACTACAACTCATACTATATTACTTACTTTTAAAAACAGACTATGACAGACAGATAAGACTAGTAGATATTAAATTAAAAAGTAAATGTGATCACAAATTTAGGAAACTCAAGTTATATACAAAAACAGGCAACTACTACATTTCTCAGAACCTTTAATATGCTAAAGTACATTGCCAATTTTCAACAGAGGGGTGTAGTATGCCTTGTTGCACAAACTTATTTAATTAGAAACACTGTAAATTCATCTTGCAAAATTAGTATTCCACAAAATGCACTATAGAAAATGCTGTATTAGGTTAAGAACAACTCAAAAAAATTGCAGTACATCTGTTTAATCATGTATGAGTGTACTTAATGGTGCTTGTGAAAGTGGACTTTCATACCTAAATTCTTTACATGGGGAAACTGTCAAGATAATCTGGAGAGCTGAGTGGAATGTGCCTTGATCATAGTATATTCTTTCCTTTATTCATTCAAAAGAAAATAATGAACCAGACTCTGTGCTAAGTGCTGTGCATACAAAAATGGCCATAACCCAATTAATTACTTCTGTCAAGGTGCTAAGTTTTGTGAGGAATGTAGACAGTCACACACTGTACACATCTCCACAAGTGTGACTCACATTGCAGTGCTGTACACAGAGCAGCCTCACATAGAAGCTTTCAATGTAGACATGTAAAGAAATGATATGAAATAATATCATGAATACAATATTTGAGTCCTACACAAAGATGAGATTCCACACAAAAGAAATTTTAACTCCATTTGGGTATAACAGGGAAGATTTTACCGAAGAGGGGCAACGTTCTCCTTCCTTTTGCCATGACCATTAATAGTGGTCCAATACCTTTCTTGTCCCCCAATAACTAAGAACATATTTCCCAAAAATACCAAAAATTAAAGTGTCTTTAATCTAAAAAAATGATCAAAAATTCCCTTTCCCAAACAAAAACAATTTGCATGGTTATGTATATTGGTCCATATGCTTTTTAACAATCTGCTACTATGTCATCATCTTTAAAATCCAATATCAAATAGACACTTGCTTTCTCTGAGAATAATTTTGGGGTGAAACATGTACTCCAGGAGTCCTTAAGATCTATATTCACAGATAATGGGAAGTTACCTACATATTATTATGAGTGAGAAGAATGTTAAAAATGTAAATTGTTTGTTTTCAAAGCATTTTGGTATCTAAAATACTTCACCATATGGAAAAAGAAAAGACTTTAAGATTATTGCAAAATGCTCTAAGTGACTTCTTTGACTAATTTAATCTGGGTGGGAGGGGGTGGGGGAAGGTTGTAGAAAGGAGTGATACTGAAATGGAGCCAGACTTGGTGAACCTGCTTTGGGCTAATTGTCCCTCCAATTCCTCAAGTGCCTTCATCAAGAACTAAATGAAAAAAAGAACCTATAATTAACAAGAAAAGAATATTCAGGTCTACAGACAGTAAAAAATGTGATTTTCCTTGTTGTGAAACAATTTTTAAAATGAGGGGAAAAATAAACCCTGCAATCTATGCCCAAATACTCCTGACTAAGCTCCCCAATTTTCCTATTTGATCATAAAAAACTTGAAAGAACAATATAGCCAATAATTTTATTTAACAAAAATTTAAATAAATTTATTTGATTAAATAATATTGGAATGACTTCATTGAAAAACGGTATTTATACTTAAAATATAAAATAGCAGAAATATCCTTAAAATGTAATGTATAAATATGAAAGCTTATAAAATATGACAATGCTATAAATATAGTTATAAACACACAAACTAAAAACTATAAGGAAATACACCAAAATAACCGTGATTATCATTGGATGGTAGAGTTATTAATGAGTTTAATTTCCTTCAAAATGGTGTTCTATATTTTCCAAATTAAATGGGTTTTTGGAAGGGAAGGGGCACCAGGGATTGAACTCAGGGGCACTTGACAACTGAGCCACATCGCAGCCCTATTTTGCCTATTTTGTATTTGATTTAGAGACAGGGTCTCACTAAGTTGCTTAATGCCTGGCCATTGCTGAGGCTGGCTTTGAACTCGCGATCCTCCTGTCTCAGTCTCCCGAGCCACTGAGATTACAGGAGGACTGGTTTTATTTTATTTATTTTATTTTAATTTTTTTTAGTTGTAGATGGACACAACGTCTTTATTTTATTGCTTTGTATGTGGTGCTGAGGGTCGAACCTAGGGCCTCACGCATGCGAGGCAAGCGCTTTACCGCTGAGCTACAATCCCAGCCCCAGGGGAGGATTGGTTTTAAAATAAAAAACCAAAGAAAAAGTATCTTCTTTAAGGTGCTTTCTATTTAGTTTTCCTCCATAGGTACCGATTAACTATGTTGAATAATTAACAGTACATTCTATTTCATGTCACCTTTGCCCGAGGACATCTGTCAATAGTCCCATGAATAGATGTTCCAGTTTAAAGACTACAGATCTGAGATTCATAATGAGGTTATATCACAGAGCATACAGTAATAAACAAAGCAGGTTTTCCCATTGTATTACTGTTACCTGTAGCAAAGACAAAAATCTATTCCTGAACATGTGGTTGTGCTGTGATTCCCTTCTTAAGCTTGAGAATTTGATTTTTCAAGGCTGAACATATCAGTAAGACCTCCCTTGATTGGAGGTGTTATATCTCTATGCAAATGATGAGTAAACAGTGATTGGGATCTAAATGGATGGCCACCCAACACAAAGAGCTCACTATAAGTCAGGTCATCAAAGTTCTAGTCCTGGTTATGCTACTATAACAGCTACATGACTTTGGCAACTCAGAATGTTAGTTCCACATGTGTAAAACTAGTAAGCTAGCCAATTTATTTATCTAAAAAACCCATTTAATAAGAGGACAAATGACATCCATAAATACATTAAAACATTAGAGAGTCAAGTATAAATTGGTGTGATACTTAGGTCAATGTAACAGCTATGAAAATATTCCCAGAAGGTCCAGAATCTATAATCTATAAGCCTGTGGTCCGCCACTAGGTGAGTGTATGATTTTCTCTACATCATGTGATGTCCTTGGATCACTGTAAAACAGACAGGTAGATCAGATTATTTCTAAGTTTGTTCTAACCCTAAATTCTATAATCTGGAATTCAAATAAGAGTCTAGAGAAAACAAAGGGAAAACAGGCAATATAAACAATTAAAATAAACATGAAACTCTCTGACTTCCTTGTTTTTATACTGGGTTAGATTTTCTTCAGTTGTGTTACTTGTAGGATGAGTAAGGTAACTACCCATTCCAGTTGATGGTAGGATTGCAATTATTTTTTTAAACAAGCAATTATGACAAGGTTAAGAAGTAGAAAATCAGTTATCCAAATGTTAATTATTTCTTTATATATAATAATTAGCTACAGAAGACAAGGAGCATCTAGCACTTTCTGGCAACTAGACAGTACTAAAATATTTATTTCTTAAGCTTACTGCTCCATCTGAATGAGGATAGATTAGAAGCAGACAGTCTTCAATGGACGATTCCAGTGATTAGAAATACCTTCCTTTTCTGATTCAAAAGACTCCAAGTCTTTGGGTCCCTTAAATACCCATTATGTGTTTATGATCTAGCATAGTGAGAAGGAACCAATATTTCAGTTAGTTCTTTTTTATACATAATATTTCAGTTACTTTTAAGGCTGTCCAAGTGCTTCAGCAAGATTTTATTGTATTAAGTGGCAAAGCAAACTCAGGTACCTAACAATTTAAAAGAAACATTTTCTTTCTCACATAAATTAGGAGCAATTACGTTTCCCACCTAACCAGTCTAACCATTGAATGATAAAATAATTTTCAAGAATATGGATAATAAATAATAATGTGGGGGGCAAGATGGCGGCGTAGGCGGACGCAGCTGCCGGACTCCTCAAACAAAAGACCAAAAACAGCGGTACAACCTTTTTCCACTCGGCTCTCCAGACACCAGAACAGGAAATTTCACTCGCGAGTGTAAGCAGAGCCAGCAGTCGTCCACACAACGTGGCCGAAAGCGGCCCGGGGCTGTGTGGCTGCGGGAGGGATCCCAGCGACTGGGCTGGGAGCAGATAACCGAAGAATTCACTCCAGCAGCTGTGGCTGAAATCGCCCCGGGCAACTTTGCTACGGAGGCCTTCCCAGCTGCTCGGCTGTGAGATAACACAGGACTGAAAGCGGCCCCGGGCGACAGCACTAGCAGCTCGTCTGGGAGCGGATAACCCGGAATCCACTCCAGCACGCGCGAGGCGGACCCAGCGGCTTAGCTGGGAGCAAAAACCCAGGACCTGCCTCGGGTGGTGGCGGCTTCTACTCCAGATTCCCGGCCCTAGTGCCCTCCCAACCACACAGGGTCCACAGCAGGATTGCGTGTACCCACGGCCCCAACCGCCAGCCACTGAGGAGCGCAAATTCAGGATAGGAGACGCGCCACAGAGGCCACGAAGACAGCTCAGCACAAAGACGGCTTGGGTCTGCTCCAGCTGCATTCCAGAGTGCCTGAGGAACAAAGCAGCGGAGGACTCAGGTCTGCTAAAAGGTACTTCCACAGGGGCCCAGTCAACAGGAGACCAGAGTCTGCTGCTCCAGTCTCTAATGAGCCTAGTCTAAAGGGGGTCATTGTAAAGCATCTCTGTATAAACTTAGACACGGCTTTACCAGCGACCCAGACTTCCACCAGGCTAAGAAAACTCGCACCCCAAAACACCAGCGAAGTCCAGCAAGCAACGAACAACGCCACATACTGCAGGTGAAAGAAAACATACCTGTCTGTTCACATTGAAACTCTTTGTATTTTTATTTGGTTTGTTTGTTTGTTTTTGTGAGTTTTTGTTTTTTATGTTGTTTCGCTTTTTTGTTTTTATTTTGTTTTCTTTTTCCTTCTTCCCTTTCTTTCTTCCACCGCTTCTTCCCTCATTTTCCACTTAAGCCTTTATCTCTCTCTCCGAATATTTCTATTCTTTAATCTTTTTGCTTTATTACTCTGTTCTTTCCGTTATTTCTCTATCCTCTCCTCCTTTCCCTCCCACTCTTGTCCTACTCCCTAATCTTCAACAGGTGTGAATCCAAAGATTTGTTTTACAGGGGGATATAATAGACTGGGATTTTTCAACCAAATACCGGAGGAGTTACAGATAGTCCTGTTTCTCCCACTTACATATGTTGTATTTTTCTTGCTATCATTAATTGCTGTACCCTTCATCTCTTCCTCCATACCGGTCTTCCACAACTCACTGTTGCCCTCTCTAGT